>VYXD01008702.1:31447-49677 GCA_013397195.1 Hylia prasina | reverse complement strand
TCTCTGTTGCAAAGAAAAGCAATTACCCTAAGTTTCTCCTCACAACAGTTTTTGTCCAAATTAAGAGTCATTCTTTGAGCTTAATATAAGTTACAAAAGTTATGCTATTTCTAAAATGTTCCCCTCTCTGGCACTTCAGCTTACATTAGCAATTCATGTAGAAAGACTTGGTCTAAAAAAATCTGTCTTTGGTTCTGCTTCTTTATGACAGCATTCAAACACAAAATGGGAGAATTATAAACTTACAAGCAACTAATAGGAGTGAGAGAACTGTTCTCAAAAGCATAATTAGAGACGTTTAAATGAAGCAGAGTGCACAGTAGCATAAAAGCAATTATATTTGCACATGAACTACAACTACCAAGAATTCATCCTTTTCTCCAAATTTTTTTTTTTTTAGTTAAACACCACAAACAGGTACTATTTATGAGGAAATGCCTTTTCTTGTTCTTTAATACTTGCCATCTTCTGTCACTCTTTTTCTATAAGGAATGATGCTCACAAAAGCAATAATCTCTGCCAGTGCATTTATCATTTGGAGAACAAGCACAGTTTAGTCCCAGTTTTGATCTTCTCTTTAAACTGATTCCTCTCTGTCACAGATCTGTAAGCCATAAAAATACCCAAAATGTTGAAACATCACTCAGTGCATTGTTAATTTGTGGACAAAGGAGAGAGTCTGCACAATACAACCAGATGTCCATATCTGTTCTGCTGGGCACAAAGGTCTAGCCAGTCTCCACTGCAGCCTCAAAGCTAAACCAGCAAAGCCAAAGCAACACCTGCCAAGAGTGCAGAACAATGCAGCTGCCAAGAGGGGCAGAACCCTGCCAAACATGAGGTCAGGTTTGTGCACCAGCATGGGGGTCAGTCAAGGCTCCAACTTCTCCCCATTTTTGACTAGTCCCAAAGCTGGAAACTTTTAAATTCAGCCAGCTGATCATGATAATAGAAAATCAGATGCATCTAGCTCCTTGTTCTGTGTGTAAACCCATCAGAAATTTCTCAGAGTTATGAAAATTGTTAGATATATCTATGCATGGGTTTAACGAAAGCCTACAGTCTGTAGCTGGACTAGAAGTGAAAGATTTGCACATGTTCTCATATACATCCTGTCTTAATTTTAAGGCCTGCTGGAGATAGATGGGCATTCATATGCTTTTCTCCTTGTAAGTATTGTCATAATATTCTACGCACACTGAATATATTTATGCTCAGAAATACTATGCTCTTCCATTGTCACAACTCCTCATGGAAGTACTTAACCATTCATTTATTGAATTTTTTAGACAATGATCATGCAGTATGGTTATCTTTGTGTCCTATACCACCTTCTGTGCACATGTACATAGGAATGCAACTGGAATCACTAGAGATTTTTGAGTGAGACAGCAGCTCAATAGCACTAACCCAGCTGAAGAGGAGATAGCTGATGCAGTGCCCTCAAAAGTGATTGCACACGAAGTAGCTGATTTTGGAAACAAAGTTACAAGTAAAAGTCACCATTGGTATCTCTAAAATGAAAACACTCCCTATTTCTAATGAGGATTTCTAGCTTTTTTCAAGTATTCCTTGCAAATGTCACATGAAAATTTTAATTAAACATTTTTTGCAGAGACATAACACATTTTTCTATTTTATTCGTTCTCTCAGCAGATGGGTAAAAGAGGAAGCAAATAGCAGAACAGGGCAAAAGAAGAAATAATAAAAACTCCCTGCGTTTAGAAAGATGGTGGCACAGATTATGCACTTTATAAAGCCAAAATCCTATGCTTTGTTATTTGAAGTCTTTTAACTTTTTCATGGTAAGGTCTATTTAGAAGCCAATATTTATTCTGTGCAAAGGAACTTTTAAGGCTACTGATTCTGGTGTAGAAGCACTACCCAATGTTGTAGAAACTGGGAGGACATGGCAATAATAAAACCCTGTTGGAAGCTGATTATACTTGTGATTGTGAGAAAAATTGCCCTAGAGATTGTTGGAGGCGGAATTAGCCACTGTAAAGGCAGGAAGGTTTTTAATTATATGTACTATTCCTCTCTTCCATAGCACGTAATCTTGACAGGCAGTGCTGATTATCAGTAACATTTCTCTACCTTTTGTTTGTTTTTTTAAAATATATTTTCAGTATCCATATGTCATCTGCCAGGAACAAAACCACAAAAAACTCCGGAGCTACACTACAGATAAAGACATGGGATAAGAAGGGGATGGGGGGCCAATACTGAAGTACTTCTCTTTCTTGTGTGGTTAAATATAGAAGAGTTGTTGTCTGCTTGTGAGTACCTTGAAGAACACAATTACTGCCTAAAATCATAGCCAGTTCTTCTGTCTCCTCAAAGAGAAACAGTTTATTAGAGAAGCACATAATTCACATCAGAGGTGTGATTTTAAGAAGGTATTTCCATTGTAAGCAGAAATTTCCGCTCCTTTGCTTGGTGTCTCTTCAACAAGAGTTGAGAACCAGAGCATCTGCTTGAGAAAAAATCCTTAATGGCTTCATCATGAGGAAGCATAAAGATAGAAACTATTTCAACCATTCTGTTCTCATTGCTTTCACAACAAAAACAAGAATGCAAGATGCAACACTTTGTCCTCCACATCCCAGTGAAGTATGAACACAAAAAGCTGTGACACAAAGTAACAGCTCACAAAACGAGGACCCATTTCAAAAGTTATTAATGACTTCCATTGGATCCCCAATGGACACCCTAAGAGTCAGGCTCTTTAAAGCTGCAAAATAGATTCTCAACATGTCTTACAAGTTCCTAGTACATCACGTCACCATTTTCACAATCAACAGTCTGTTTTTCTAAAATTGCCGCAGATTTCTGGGAGGAGAGCCGGAAAATATCCCAGAGATCAGACAAAATTATTTGAAGCACATTCTGCAGAGTTCACATACACGTTTTGACATGACTTTTCAATTCAGAAGAATTGAATCTTCAAAAACCAGTCTACCTGGTTTGAAATACTCTTTCCTACCACAGAATGCACACTGTGTCAGGGACAGCTGACAGGTGACCTTTTGCACTACACAGTTCTGAATTGCCTGGGAACATTTTTACAAAACCCCATGATTTGATAGCACACAACTGGGCATTATCTTTTTCAGAAAGCACTCCTAACTTTACTCTGTAAAGGGTAAAGCCATTTCAAGTCAGCCCTTTTTTTGTCTTCTAATCAGTCCTTAATTTATCCCTAGAAGAAAAGCGCAATTTTTAAAATAATAATCTTCTGTGACAATCTATAGAAAGCTTTTAAAAGCTGGACATTCATTGATGTGTCATGACCAATACTAAAATATTAAAAATAACTGCCACTTTCTTTCAAAATACCCATTTTTGCAGTCCTTAATGATAACTCTTGGGCAGAGCAGTAATAAAAGTAGTTTAAAGTTGCCTGTAAATGTGTCTCACTGTTCGTAGAAGACATAAAATTTCATCTTCCTTTCATCTTTTAAGTTTTCATCAGCTGATTAGTGAGTAGAAGCACAATAGGAAGGTAATAGACTCACAACAACAGAAATGTTTTAAGTATTAAAACAAAAAGCAGCCAGAAGTAGAGGGCAGGAAAACAATATATCAGTCTCTGACAAAGGCTTAATTTTATTCACAACACTTTTTTTGACCTCTGAAATGTTATGAATTCCATGGTCCACACTACAATGTAGCTATTTAATAAAAAATAATGTGACTCTTATTGTTAAAAGTGTGATCCCCCAGATGAGGCTTTGGAAGAGATGTCAGCACTGGGCAATTCTCTAGGCTTTTGTAAGGGTAAAATGTTTAAATTTCAGCATTTTATTCCTAGTTGCTTCTTACTCAGAAAAATTCTATGTAGAAAGTTTCTTTTTACCTATATAAATAAAAATAATGAATTTTAAAAAATTCCACTGATTTCCACATCACCAAGAATACTCTTGAAATAGTCTAAGTTTAGTCCTTTGCTGACAAAAACTGGTTTTTGTACCAACTTGGATAGCTGTTCCCAATGCCAGGGGCCCAGCAGCACTGGTAATGGCAGAAGAGGAGGAAGTTTTGGAAAACTCATCCTGTGCAGTATTTCTAGTAAATGATTCACTCTCCTGTTCAACAGCAAGCCAGTATTTTCCTTCTGTTTCTCCTTGTTGCTTATGTACTTGAAGGACATTTTCTTGTGGTTTTTGACATCTCTGGCCAATTTTAATTTGAGGTCAGCTTTTGCTTTTCTAATTGCACTTCTGCACAAGCTGGAAATGTCTACTTTGTTTTCTTCTGGTTTTGAGCAGACTCAAGAGCTCACAGTTAAGCCAAAGGATCTCTTGCTCCACTTAACCTCCCTTGACCATCAGAGGTGATAAGCTGTCTTTGTGCTTGTAGAAGAGCATCCTCAAAAAACTACCAGCAGAACTACTTGCAAGCTCTGCTATCCTATATGGAAGTTTCCCATGAAATTCCTCCCTGCTGAGCTCTGGGTTGCATCAAGTTTGCTCATCTAAAACCTTTGTGCTAGTACTAACCTTCTGCACTAGGCTTAATTCCAAAGTCCTCAATATTGCAAACATCTCAGACAAGGTTGTCACTAACCAGGATAATTACAAAGCAGTTTTTTATTCCTTTGTAAGTAGCAAGTCCAGCAACACCTCACTCCAGTCTGGCACATTCAACATTTTCATGAGGAAGCAGTCCTCCACATATGCCAAGAACTTCATGGATGACATATGGTTACTCTACTGTTCTTCCAACAAATGTCTGGATAGTTGAACTCACCCATAAATACCAGGTTCTGTTGATGAATCTCACTTAAGAAACATCATACAGCCATCCATTGTGGCATTATATTCCCACACCCAAGCAAATGTTTCCATTTTAGGAAAGGGGTTTCACTTTCATCCCTGACTTTTAAGGAAGAAGCACCAGAACTTTCTGTTCTTTGCTCATCGTAATTGGCCCAGTGCCAGCACAGAGGAACCTGCTGGACCTTTACCTCAGAAATGTAGCTGCAGCAAGCCAAAGGACCCTCCTAAATCATTAAGTATATAAGAAAGAGCACAGAGGTGCTCGCTGCTTTTTGGGGTGCCTTAGCCAGGTGTAAGGGGCTTCCCAGCACCTGTGCACAGCTTTTGGCTTTGTTTTGTATTGTTTGTTATTTTATCTTTTTAATTAAAACCTTTTGCTTTTCAAAGCACACATGATCATCCATCTCACAATTATTTTAAAGCCATTTCTGGGAGGTTGCAGGTCAGTCCTCAGAGCTTGATACACCTTTGTGGGGCTTATAACATGCTGGCAGGATTGCATCAATCCATCACAGTTCTCCAGTCAGGTGAGTTGTCCCACCATGTCTCAATTATTCCTAAGATATAATTACTTTCTGACAAGGTGCAGAGCTCCAGTTCCTTGTATTTGTTTTCCAGGCTGTGTGCATCAGTACACATTTATTTGAGATGGTTGGTTTTCTGATTTTCACCTTGGGAGGCAGCTAAGGAGCATTTCTCACTGCTCTGGTCAGCCTCCTTACCATAATGGTGTGAGCATTGCCACTTTGGATCATGCCCCTCTTCTGTACTTTGGAATTGCTTCATCTTAGGTCATTTAACTTCCTATGGCTTTTAACACATGAACTTAAGCAATTATTTCTCACAGTTTCCAGAATTTACTTCCGAGTTTTTAAACCTGGTATTTTTTCCTTAATGTTTACAGTAAGGTGAAAATCTGCCTGGGCATTCATAATAATGTCCATGTAGTTAATGGTGAACAAACTCGATTTTGAATAGAAGACTGTCAAATTTGCAAATGTTTCACTCCAGTATCACATTTGCAAATATTTTACTCCTGTACCACAAAAACAATCTAGTATAATAATTTCAAAGTTTAACCTATGCTACATATAAACTCTCCTTGAGTGAAAAAATTCTGATTATGATGATGACCATATTAACATTTATTAGTTGGCTTTCCTTAGAAAGTCCAAGCAAATTAATAGTGTAAAATTTCAAACAGTCTCCCCGTCTATTTATTGAGATACTCAGAGGAGTTAAAGGCAAATTTATTGCTTTGAATTCAAAAGAAATTAAACTAATTGGCTTTTTCTGAAGAGAGGCCATTGCATTTAAGAAAGTGAAGAAGACAGTTACCAAGCAACTACGTTCAGCCTACATACATTGTCTATTCATAATCCCTAGCACAGTACAGGAAATGACAGGCTGTCACTACAGAAGAGAGAAGTGCTGAATTATACCATTTCTTTCCTGTGCTACCTCCTACAGGAGAGAAAGCAATTATATCCTACATACATTGATTAGGTCAAATAACTAAATAACTGCATTAAGTTTGAAATATTTGGATGTCTCAGAGCAGCCACATAATGTAGTGTGAATGCTTCCAAAAATACAGCAAATTACCTCTGAAGTATTAGTGCCAGATAGGTTGGACAAACATATCTTGCATAGTTTGCATCTGAGTAAAGACAAGACTGAATTCCCACGGAGTTTCAGAGGAAGAATTAGCATTTCAGTTTGGCTCATCAGTGTTGTAATTTACAAGTCATGGTCCTGATCCTGCAATTATAGAAGGTGGACAGATTGTTGTGACAGCATGAAATGCTGTTAACTTCACTGAGGCTCTGCATGCATGTAGCCTTCAGCACACACAGCAAAAGGGAGGACCAGGACCTATGATGACCTTTTCTAGGCTTCTAATAAATAAAAACGCAGCACTTTCCTGAATACATGACAGAACTGAAGCCTAAATGAAGTCAGTAAGAATTCCACCATTAACTTTTAAGACAACTTCTTAAATTCCTTCGTAATCTTTATGTCTAAAAGAACCACGAGAATAGGGGACATTTACTTGCAAAATCAAGTTGGAAAAAGTAAAAAGAAGAATCCTGAAAGCTGGTGTTGCTGCAATTTTATCAATATGGCTGGGATAAAAAACTGATTCCTCTGCTGCAATGATGACATGTACTTAGGCATCATCTTTCTCACTGTCAGCAGCAAACACACACTCTGAAACAGAATTTTAAGTTTTGTAAAAACATTTAATTTTATTATATTGTATTTTTGTAATACAAGATATATTGTATTTTTCCTGTTTTCACAAATAGATTCTTCTTGTCTAGACCAAAAATAAATAAGAAATATATAACAAAAATAATTTATTAGTTAGTAATTGAAGGAAAAGAAGAGACACACCCTCTCCTGTATTAGAGAAAGCCCATAAAAATCCCATGATTAAGTAATTAGCAAGTTAATGAAATGAGAACATCAGGGTTTTCTCATCTTTAGAGCATGGACTTCATTTTAGTTTTCATTCACTTTTCCCTCCTCTCACTGCAGGAAAAAATCTTTAGAGCTTATTTACTTCAATCCCCTTGGTTTTAGAGTTGGACTTGATAATCTTTGTGAGTTGCTTCCTAACCAGAATGGTCTGTGATTCTTATTACTGCATTCATGCAAGTTTATCCAGATAGAAAAAATCTCACCCCTCTTCAGCTGTAGGAACAGAGGTGTTTACCATCCTTTGTACTGAGATCTACAGATCCACAAAGAATACAGGTTATATAAACATCACTATTCAAGGTAGAGAAAGGCCAGCAGTATGGGATCTGTTTAGAGCAGGAACAGAACATTTACTCCAACACAAAACAATGTTTGCACAGAAAACCTTTTTATTCCCAGGTGGAAGTAAAAGCTGCTTTCCAGGACTCCACAAAATGCTGATCAATTGCTTAGGTCAGGCATCTTCTTGGACCCACACTTTGTTCCAAATAACATGACCTGAAAGCAACTGACATCTACTTGTCATGAATGTTGGGAATATTAAATGAATTTTCTGAGGCTAACAGATCAAACTAGGAGGATACGGGGATAGGGGAAGTTTAACTGTATAAGGAAACACTACTTTTTGTGGGGCTTCTGAATTAATTGCTAAAAGCAAACTATTTCATTTTACCTATTTACTAGTGATTATGTTTTTCTTGAGCTAGCAGAATTCATAATTTACACATACAATGCCATCTACTATATGCTTCATCTAATGTACTAAAAATCTAAAAGTAGTCTATAGAAGATTAATCCCTAAAAATAGATCTGTTAAATACCTGGTTTGATCACAGGTTTTTAACTGAGTCATCATAAATCATGAAAGTGAACAACTACAGTAGTTTTAATCACCCTTGTCATCAAAACCAGAGGTGTCTCAAATTTTTGCTTGAGCCATTGCCAAATCATGGAAAGTGAATGACAATAAGTGAATGATAGAGTGCTTTTTCCTCCAAAGAATAGGGCTAGGTCCTAGGGAGGGAAGAATACAAAGGAAAGGCAGTGGAAACAACAGAGGCTGCATGTCCAAGGGATGCAAATAAATTAAAAAGGATGGTCAGTAACCATTGACCAGAAGACTAGAAACAGATTAACAAAACACAAAAACAATCCTGTCTACTTTTTTTGTACAATTTTTGAGATTGAGTCCACTTCAAAAATTTTAAAAGGAAATAAACCTATTTAACCTATAAAGTCCTTCATTTAGTGCAAAACTGTTTTCATTCTTTCACTTTAGTGGCACTGCTTCATGCCAGCTCCTCATTATAGGCATTAAATAGATATGATGTGTTTATTACGCAAAGCAGGACACAGTCCCTGCCCTGAAATGCCTCATCAGCACAATTCACACTCAGCCTCATTAACTGATTGTACAGATAATCCTGGCTACCCTGAAGAAGCCAAAATTATGTTCTTCTGCAGAAATACTTAAAGCACAGAGAGTATGACAAGTATTGCCTTTAACCTAGACATTTGCAATTTTCTGCTCATTAGGGTTGTAACTAGGAGTATTCCAGGAGACTGTTCTGAGTTAGTTCAGATAAAATATATAAAGCTGCATTATGATAAACATGACTATTGTGCTTGTTGTTCTCTCTCCTGTAAGTTGTCAGTTCAAATACAACAGAAAGACTTCTTCTTAAGAATCAAAATATCTTTAGAACTAGTCTAAATTCTTTTACAGACAAATTGAATAAAATTAAATTTCTTAGATTTACAGAGTGAGGCAGATACGTATCCCCAACAGAAAACATCTGGCTAACAGCTGTCGCTATGACATGACCTGCAGAATATATTTTTTCAAGCATTTCTTTAAATAGTGGACAAATTCAGAAGGTGTACAAAGAGCCTTAAAAAAAAAGGCCAGAGCAAGAGCAAACAGCAGGAAGTGTCTTCATTCTCTGTTTTCATTATTATTTTTAAAGTTATTACAGATTTACTGCTGCTGAGAAAGTAATTTTTTCTAATTAGAGATGAGCTAACAGAGTGAATCAATAGCAGGGGCTGCAGTCAGCTTTATGCTGTCAGCCCAGGTTATGAACTGGAGAGAAAAACCCAAAAACATAAGGTCCTGGAAAGTGTCTTCCCTGCTTTTTTAAGTTTCTGAACACCATTTCTGTAGGAAAAAAATGCATTACTAGGGTTCAAGATTAAGCTTGTCTCAGATCTAGGGCTGAAGACAAATTGAGCATTAGGTCTCCAGCTTAGAGTTTATGTCACTTGACCTGCACGGGAATGCATTTTATTGATAGACTTCTGAAGGCTAATAGTCCCAGATGGAGCTGGGGATTTCTCCAACATATAATGTAGACCAGAAGATTCACAGAATCAATTTCTCCCTCTCCAGCTTGTTTTGCTAATCTTGGAACTCTGCAGAAGTAGAACTTGAAAGCAGACTGTATGACCAGATTAATCTAAGAATGAGGGACCTCACACATGAAGAGAAAGGAATAGATTATATACTTAAAACCTCACAGCTTCACAGATTCTGTAGGAATAGTAAGCACATATAATAAACATAAATTATGTTTTAATATGGCAGCTTCCTAACAGTTTTCTTTTTAGTATCATGGCAATGCTTTAAAAGAGCGAAAGGCCATCTAACAATAAGATGCGGTAAAAAAATCTACACACTTCTTTTAGAACTGTGAATGCTATCCTAGTATAAAACACAATAGAACATCAAACCCTCCAAAACCTGAAAGAAGCTGACTACCTTCAATACCTGTGGAAAACGTTCAGAGAAAGTTCAGTAAAATAGAGTAACACAACATTTTACCAAATCCTGTTTTCTGAGTGAAAATGTTGAACCTCTCACAATCATGTGACAGGAGAGTGGAGAGGGTTTTTTTACAAGACTATAGCAAATAAGCAAACAAATATTTCCCAATTACTTCTTTAATATGAACTGCTTTTGCTCCACTTCATATGGAAGTGGATACATAATCAGGTCTGTGATCAGCTTCTTGTCTAAAAACAGGTGCTGAAGGTGGCCTTGGGTTCCCTCTCCATCCAGGCCAGGCTCCAGCCAAGCTTAATACAACATTAGAACAAGAAGCATGAAACTACGTCCACACAGGGTCTTCCAGAGTGACACAAAACTCTTTCAAATAACCTGCAGGACTGGAATGTAAATGGCAAGAAGGGATTGCCGCAGGAAGATGATAGCATTCCTTACAAGTGGTCAGTATACATTTTCTCTCCTTGATTCACACGAATCCTTTAATAAGAAGCCCTGATTATCAGATGTGCCTCTTCTATATGTTTGTTAATGTCACACTATTTAAAGGTCAATCAGTCATCTAGAATGCAACATAAAACACAGGAACAAGGCTGCAAAGTGTCACTTTGGAAGACATACACTCCTTTGTTCACAGAAATTAGATGTAAGGTCTGCCATCTTTTAAAGTACAAAACATTTTTCTAGGCTATTTAATCATAGGGTATTATTCATTTGCTGAACAGCATTCAGAAAATTAATACTACTTCCAAAATAATGAATAATAAAATATGGAACTACAACCAAAAAAACTTGAAATATCCAGCTTCTTGGATGGACTAGGAATAATGAAAAAGCAGACCACACCAAATGTGAAGAACATGTGCATTTCTGAGTGATGCTTGTCTACACGTAGAGTTTTGCAGTCCCAGTCCACATTGGGGCAATACTCAGGCACACATCACTTGTCAGGTTCTTCCTGCTTCATTCCCTTGCACTGAAAGGAGGCCTATGTGCAAGGGCTGGCTGGAAGAGAAATGGACCATTTGCTGTCTTGTGAGCAGAAAATTGGGACCTCTGCCATTACATGGCAACAGAATATTCAGGCACAGGTCACAATGCCTGAATATGAATGTTAGGGACAGAACACAGTCTCATCTTTAAATGCACAGTTTAAGATTACTTCTCTCCAAAGAATAC
Source organism: Hylia prasina (assembly GCA_013397195.1). NCBI lineage: Eukaryota > Metazoa > Chordata > Aves > Passeriformes > Sylviidae > Hylia > Hylia prasina. The sequence continues at coordinate 38,451 of VYXD01008702.1, read as the reverse complement.
TACAGAACCATAAATGTTGAGGAAATCCAACATTTTTGATCAAATCTAACTTTCTTCTAGATGTTGCATAAGCATATAATAATTCAAATAACATGATGGAGAAGAGTAGAATATCATTACTGCTTTACTTTAAAATCTCCAATATTGACATGGGCTAAATTAATAGTTTATTTGCTATGGCATTTCATAGTTCTCAATACATATGAACATTTCTGAAATGAGAGGGGGTAGGAGGGTGTCTTGTAATTTTGTGAGAAACTGGTCCAAATTCTTTTGTGGTGGAACTTCATTTATGTAATAGGAAGGATAAATTTGGTTTGCTGAACTCTTTCCTTTGAGTGAAGTGTTTCACTCAGAATTTTAAAATGCATTTTCCCAGTTTGTGTCTCCCTGTAGACCTGAGCCTCAGGGCTGAATCGGGTTAGCTTGTTTTACCTCTATGGACTATATAAACACACTTAAAACTGACACAGGTAACATACAATTAGACAAACAATGGAAAGAAAAGCAAAATACAATCCGTGATACTGCTGGTAAAAATCTAGGCATGGTGCAGAGGGATATATGACAGACAGAAGAAATACATACTACTACTAGGAGGCCTGAAAAACCTTACAGCATTTTATAGATCATATTGGAGTTTTTTTTCCTAGTAGATTTGCCAACAGATTCTGGTGTAGGGGCTTTTTTCCTGCAGGACTGTAAACATTTAGCAGCTTTGCCCCCATTTTCATTGTGATCCAGAAAAATGAAATCCTAAATATATTATTTTATTATTATTATTTAGGTTAGATAAGGAAGAGCTATGGGAAAGAAAGGCAGCCCAAATTTTACTCAGACTAGATAGGTAATGGTCAAAAAAAGTCAGGACCTGTTAAGAAAATCTAGACCAAAAAAATGTGGACCTGTTAAGAGTATGTCATGAAATGTAATTTTCTCCTCTGCTAGAGAAATCTTATGACATTACTCGGTACAAAGATGATAGTTACAATACATTTTCTAACCCTCAAGAAAAGAATGTAATTTACAGTGATGGTCTTTTCCATGTTACTCTGCAAGACAGTCAGAATTTCCCCAAGGGGGAAAAAAAATTTGACTATGCAGTAGATAAATATTTTGGTTCTTGTCAGTAAGATACTGTATTAATCAAATTTCCATGGAAAACACTACTTATTCTGAATATTTCAAATTTTGAGTCTGCGTAAACCAATTTTTCTTTTAGCTACCCTGACTAATGAGGTCAATCTAACATGTCTGAAAAATAGCTTATAAATTTTTTTTCAAAAAAAAGTAAAGAAGATCCTGGTTTTTAAAATCTGGACACACCAAAGAATCATCAATCCAAACACCAAATTTTGAGCCTAATCCTACCAAAGCTACAATCTGAACACAAAGTATTTCTGAAAATTAATGCATACTGATGGATCTGATCAATCCAATACTAGTGCGCCTTGACAGAACACAAAAAGAAGAATACTGGGAATTGGAGAAGAGATGTTTGTATCATGAGAGACATGTTTGAAAAGGACAGACTCAGGAGCAGATAGCAGCAGAGAACTGGATGAAAATAGCAATTCTTTCACAAGTACACAGTAGTTTTGCTATAGGTGCATCATTACATGGATTCTTTTGGACAATGCACTTTTTACCTTTTTCATACAGGACGTCTTGGGGCTTATTACAGGACGTCTTGGGACAAAATAAGCCCTCTGAATGACAGTCTCAAAACAATTAGCTGAACAGGTAATGCAACTTTTTTCAAGTAAGAGACAGTTTTTGTATGCCCATGTATATACTTCGCAACAAATGGTTGAGTAAAAAATGAGGTAAAATCCATCCAAAACACGTACACTAGCCAACCTAAAACAACAAAATAAGGTCCTAGATATAAATGCAGGGCTCATGCAAGTCATAAGCAAAATTTCAAGTTGACAAGAAGAAGCAGTAAAATTGTCATAGTTGATCTGAGCACTAATAAATAGTGCTATGACCATTGAGAGATCAATCATCAACTGCCAGTAGGGGAAGGACAGGAAGGAAAATTATCCCTTCCAGTAACCTCAAATATCACTTTTGAATCTTTCTTTCTTTTGAGGATTGAGTCCCCAGGACTCTCACTTTGATCTGCAGCCCAGATCTCACCTTTTTCTTTCATTAAGCAAACATATCAGATACTGTTGAATCCTAATTTAGTCTTCCACCATTTTCATGGCAAAACTGTATTACAGGTACACCACCACAGTTTTGAGTGGGTGTCAGTACAGCTGGTCTGTAGATAAATTCTCGTTAATTTATAAAGAGATAAAACTCACTGCTATTTACTGAGGACATTCAGTGTGTTTGTGTCTTCTCTGTCTTCAACCAACGACCCCAAGTGGTTAACAAGTGGGCATTTCTAAACCTAAACTGCAGTGGAAAAACATAAACCTGAAAAAACTCTTCAGGACAAAGGCAAAACCAATAAGATTTCATATATTTAAATTAAATCTTGTAATTAAATTAAAGCATGACATAAGAATTTGTTCAAGTTCTTTGTAAAGTTAGTGACACAAATAATTTGCATTATGATAAACTTTGCAAATTTCCACCTAGGGCAAGTGATAACAAGGGAGGCAAAGGTTAACTTGATAGACTACATGAGTTGTACTTTTACAGGTCCAGAACCTGCACGTTTTCCATTCAGTTTTTCTCATTAGTGCATTCAAATTCTCATCAGATGAAAGACTCGTCACAAACAGGCATATGTGAGCATGCTAGAAGACAAAAAAAACCCCTTCCTAAACATTCATTTAACAATTCATTTAATTTCTTAAGCCAAGAAATCACCACTTAGCTTCATACACTGCAGAACCTGACAAAGCCAATTTTGAGAAGACAACTGGGTCTCAATAAGAAATTGTTTTCAAGAGCTGTGTGTGGGAAAAACATTAGACAGCTGGTTGCAATGTTAATTTGACCAAAGAGTGTCTGATAGCTTCATCCATAACACAAGAAAGAAATAAGTTCATTCCTACACAACCTCACCACAAAGCTTGATTCCTCAACACTAACATTACAGTTATCTTTAGTTAATATTCTGTTTTCATGTCCCTTGAGAAAGAAAAAAAAACTGCATTACAGGACTGAGCTTCATACAGTAAAAATCAGTGTATGTATGGATTTCAGACACCAGTAATACCCCACAAAAAGCTGAAAGCAGCAGCACCTTGAATACTGTCATTTCACCATACCATTTCATCTGTCCTTCAAAGCAAAAAGAATCTCCTGGAGTACCTACTACTTTTATTTTCTTTCTCACTTCTTTCTCCACATCAGGAATGTCAGAGTTTCAGTAAGAAAAGAAACCTGTAAGAAATACTCTCTATTACAGTTCAGAGCTTTAAGAAATCTCTTCCAGATGTCTTTGCAGAAGTAAAAATGCTGACTAAGAGTTCCATAGAAGGTTCATGTATGTCAGTATTAAGAAGGAAAAACTAAACCAGTATAGTATTATCCTGCCACAAATACGGATGAAACAGTCCTCCAGTCATTACTGGCTATATTTTTTTTTCCATTTTTGTCCATCACTTTTGTGTTTTAACTAAACCTGTAACTATAAATGAAAAATTCATTATTACTCTTCTCCAGTATCAGCTGCAAACATAGTGTTCCACTCCAAGTATGGAACAAGACTTCAAACAGAAAAGTATGTTGAACTTGAATGCCCATGAAATGAACAAGCCTCTTATCTTAACCATAAATATTAAATGTTTTCTACAAGCATAAGATTATCCACCAATATATTAAGTGAAGAAGCACAAACTCAAAAGTTGTTAAAAATGTCAATACAGCTGTAGTTCTAGTGGCAAAATTGACATGCCCGTAATTTTTAATGTATAGCTTTTGAAACTGTCATATTTGACACTGTCATTTGATTTTTTTATATCACACTACCATGTGATATAATTCACATCTCTAAAGTCTGATTTTGATTTTCCTCTACAGTTTTCCCCTGATAACTGAAGAGCTGACTCATGGCACTTCTATCGCCTCTTTCTCATTCTGGTCCATCAAGCAGAAAACTTCCTCAAAAAAGACAGGAAGAACATATACAGCTCCTTCTCTCTGAGAAAAACTGACCATTTGCTGCATTCTAATAAATTACTTTTTAGGTAAAAAAAACAACATTTCATAAGTTTCCGGAAACATAAAATCAACAGATTATTAAAAATATAATTTTCAGGAGCAAAAAAAAGATTGAGGATTACCTCACACAGAATTATGGGGAACACTTTTATGAAGAAAATTCCAGGCTCCATTATGTTTCAAAGTGCGTATATGTGTGTGTGAGTGTATATGCACACATGCAAGATTAATTCCTGAACAGCAAATGGCAGGGAAAGAAAACAGCTTTTGTTCCCTGAAGCTGACTCCTGCTGTTGCAATCAGCACAGGCTTTCAAAACACACATAAGTATATACACACACTGCTGGAGAAAACCTTTTAGCACTCTGGTCCCTTCTTTAGATTTTCAGCCAAAAATAAGTGACAACTGAGAGGGGAATAGAGACAAAAAGAAAGGAAAGACTGGAGGACTAAATTAACATTTTATTTGCTCTTTTTCCCAAGTCGTGTTTCTCCAAGTCAAAAATAGTGGTATTGCAAATAGAAACAAAACTGCTGCTTCTGACACATTTTACGGATCTGATCTCAGGTATTAGCCCACAAGAGAAACAAAGACTACCCTGAATACTTAAATAGTAGCTATTTGGTGATTTCATATTTTAAGGGAAATACTTACTTACCATAAAGCTGGCTTAATTTCTTTTATGGCTGTTCCCACAATGTAGAGGAACATTAGAGATCATTTTACAGTCTGGATGTCAAAAGTATATGGCTGGAAAGCTCATGTCCTTTAGTACCACACTACATTCCAGCAGTCAATAGCAGATTGATAGTGGTTGTTGTAGCTGGACTCAACTTGGAACAGCACAGCACTTCCTCAGGCAGATCACAAGGTATGTGAGGAATTGGGTGTCCTGAGCCTAGAGACAGAAAGAATAAGTGTCACACAGTCACCTTTCAGCCAGGTGTCCAGAATACAAACAGGAAGGCTGACTGCCTGGTTCAGTATTTATGAAGTAAAGTGTCATTGTATATGAGTATGCAGGAATTTCTTGACAATACAGCACAGTGCAACCATTCTATACCTCCTGTATTTCCTAACATTAAATGGCTCTGTGTGGTTATTTGTATGCTTTAGACTGTTTCCATACTTACAGGAATTTTAGACTGTTCCCACACTTACAGGAATTTTCAGAGGGTTTGTGATGCTGATTGAGATATTTGGATATGTACTCTTTTGAAGGCTGTATTTGGGGTTCACCACACAGACTTCACTCAGCAGCATCACTTTACATGGCCCCAGAAGTGAGGTGCCTAACCCTGTAGTTAATTTCACTGAGTACAGAGAAGAATCAAAATTTTCTATTTTCTGTGTACATGCTTCCACAGAGAAAGTTTTAGAAGAGTAAAAGCCTCTAAAGCAAAGAACAAAGAACAGAGGTCTGTGGTGCTTATGCAAACTTCATCCCAGAATTTGTATGAAAATATCACTTACATTCCTATTCTCCAGTTTCTTACATGGAGTTCTATCCCAATTCACACTAAATTTTTTATATATATTTAGCAATCATCTATTTGATTTAATCTACCTTGTCTGGTGCAAGACACTAAATTTAGTATACACCATTCCAATCCACTATTTTTTGATGTCCAAACTAGTACCAGTTATCTGGTTTTGGTGGGTTGGGTTTTTTTTTTTCAGTGCAGTCATTAGTTTAAAATCTAAATGCTTCACACCAATTAGGGTCTCAATTCAGATGCCTAAACTTTGATATCTAGTGCTATGCTATAGAATATATGAGAGACCTGCACAATGCTGTCATATAACAATACTTTACCTACTTGACTTGCTTGATTGCAGAGCATGTTTCACAGTTAGGAATAACCCAGTGTAAACCCCAAAATTTGCACAGTGAGACTCATGAAACAGCTTAGGGTTTTTTACATACTATGAGTTAGAGGCAGAGGAGAAATACCAACAAGATGTTCACAAGGGGTCAAGACAACAAAAAGCTTCACTGGCAACTTCAGGAAATCAGAGAATTTTTGCAAAAGTTTAGAGCAGCATTTGATCAACACAGAACATTTCATAAAGCATTAACTTACAACCCACTCAACTTGGCAAACTCCAAGCCCATCTGATTTTGCATTACTCAAAACTTCAAAAAGAGGGACTTCGAAGAAAAGAAGGAATAGAAGGACAGAAAGAGAGAAGAGACATAGAAAAGAACAAATATAGCTACCATTCCTGGTTTCAGCAGCCCAAAGGGAGATAGGGTCAAGACATGCGCTTGCCTCATGCTCTGGGTTAAGTACACTTTGTCTTTCCTGGATCTGTCCCACCTGGGGGAGGGTCATCTGGCCACTGTGGGCATGAACTGGAGCTCCCAGGGCAGGAGTGGAGCAATGCCTCCAGTGTGCCATGGATTGGCAGCCACTGGGATAGAGGCGCCCACAGGTGGGGTGTGAGGAGCAGGGCATCATCTCACCAAGCGAGGCCCAACAAGCTGCCCCTTCTCCCCAAACACATACAAAATGTTTTAAGCCAGCAGTCATTCCAGCCTCTCACACCTGGGATATAGTGTTCATGGTTATGCCTACCCCTCAGCTGCAATCACATCTGTATGCTTCATGCCTTCCCTGATGACCACTGTACTGGTTTAGGGCAAATTTGTGAGCGAACCCCTGAATGGGTCCCTCCGGAAAGCAAACCCAAACAGCCCCTCTCTGCAACCGGTCCGGGAAAAAACTTCCTCAGAGAAAAGTGGGAAAAAAGAATTTATTTAACAAATGAAGTGCCCACAAGCATAAAGAATGAAGACTATGAAACAATAAAATCTTTTGTTGTTCTGAAATGAGATGGTAAATTCAGAAAGTCCTTGCTGTGGGTAGCTCAACTC
>VYXD01008702.1:4622-19523 GCA_013397195.1 Hylia prasina | reverse complement strand
ATTTATATGACTTTACATTATCATCATCATCATCATCATCATCATTATCATTATTATTATTATATATAAGACTTTATTGATCCATATACCCAATCAACATTTCTGTGCGACCTGGCCATGAATTTCACAATAACTAATACCAAGAGAAGAAGTGCTGTACTTATTCTGTACTAAATAAAAGACAGTTTTCATGACTGAAGGGGACTATTATCATCAGATCTATTGCTTAAGGCAGTTAACTGAACTTCCCCAGTGAATTTCCCAAGTTGAGTTATCATAGAACTTCTTTGTGAATCTTAGAAAGATATCTAAGTAACTAGGGAAAATGGAAACACTATCTACCTTTCATGATAGCCATTTTAAAAAAAAAAGAGCTGGACAGATGCAAAACCTAAAAACTACCTTCTGGGTTGAAATTTCTGATGGAATACTGTAGTGGGTTTCTGAGCACAGGTTTTGGTAATAGCAGGGAATACAGGGATGGCTCCTCTGAGAAGCTACCAGAAGCCTCCCCATTTTGCCCTTAACAGTATTTGGTGTAATCTTTTTAATATATTCTCTCTCCTCAAAAGGGAGTGATTGAAAAGCTCCAGTGAGTGCCTGACATGCAGCCATGGTCAACACACCACAAATACTGAGGAGGATTCTCAGGCTCTGGGGTACAGATGTTTCAGATGTCTGCAAAAATACTGTCATCCACATCTTAATTCCATGTGTCATTGTATCAGACTATAACTGCTTGTTCACTGTAAATATTTTGTTCATTTAACAGATTAAGTATAGTTTCTATTGAGAGACACACTGTGCCTATTATCTACACACAATAACAGGGAAAAGATTTATTTGTACTTTAGTAAGTAGACCAACATTAAGAGTGTGGAAATTTGAAGAACTACGCTCAAAAAAAAATATATATTAACACTGAAGATACTGTCACTCAGTAGTGTCAATTCAAAGGCAAAGCTTTTGAAGTTAATGACTAAGAATGAAAAAACATAATTCAGAAAGCCACAGTTCACAAAAAATTTTTAGCATCATCTTTATAAGCCGGTGAGACACTGGTCTGTTAATGGTTAATGACTCGATGTTTAACCTCTCAAATGCAGAGGGCATGCACACCCATCATCAGAGGCTCACTGTGAAAACTCCTCTCTGGAAAAGTAACCCACATGTGTCCTGAAAGTATTCACCCCTGCTGATGGGACATAATCAATTCAACCTCTCTGATATCAGAGGCAGCTGTGATGTCTTAGGTGTTATAAATCATCAAATGCTTCCAAGTGTCCTGTGATCCAAAGTATTCCATCACCCAGTGTAAAATACCCTGAGTTAGGGAAATTACCTGGGCATTCCCACCTGAAATTGAGCAAATATGAACAAATACAAATCCTATTTCTTCCTATCTCTCCCTCTCTCCCTCACACGTACTATATGAATAGTTAAATCAAAATCCATACTGACCTTGGCATATGGTCCCATTTGTACCTTAATTCAGGCAGAGACATTTCCCTAATAATTTTCATAACTGGATCTTAAAAAAGCCTTGAGGAGAAAATCTTACTTCACCATTGGAACCAAAACTTCGTTCTCTAAAACTGCCTTTTATGCAAAAGGTTTGGTCTAGAGTTATGAGCCCAGTGTTTCACTTAAGATTAAATTAAAGGATACTCAGAGAAGTATATACACTAATTGTTGTAAATTATTAATTTCAACCACTAAGAGCATGATTTGATAAATTTTTCATGCTGGGAGTAACATCAAATACAATGTGCCATGGTGCTCACTGAGATCCTGAAGACAAGAACCTTTCAGCATCTATTTGAGTCTTAAACTAGAAGTTTCCTTGGAAGGTGAAATGCAGTTTCCTTAAAGAAAATTATGGGCCTGGAGGAAATTTTCCAGATATGGAAAATCTGTGATAAACCAGATATTTTTCAACATTTCTAAAAATTTCCATGTACAAATATCAAGTGAGTGTAAAAACAAAGTCCCTTTCCAAAAAAAAAAAAAAAACCAAAAAAAAACAACAACAAAAAAAACACCCTGTTTTTCATTAACATGCAGTTATAAACTATCCTAAATATGCTGTCAACCAAGGATAAAGCATTCCTTCAAGGTGATGAAAAACAGCCAATCCCAAAAAACAGTAGAGTTACTTACTTTGTTGCAATGGTAGTTATTAAATAAAGGCACTGTAACAGGAAGCCATGTAACTTCCATATCCTAATTTCACTATATGCTAAAATATGCCTTTAATACCCAGGGTTGTGCTTCCAAGACATGCTCTTGTGTCCAAGACAATGTTATATTGTCCCTTGATCACAACAGAAATGTTGACGGAGACTGAAAGCACCACAGCACTTAGTGCGTATTTATATCTGCTCTTAAGCCTTCTCTCAAATCCACTGATTAAAAACTCTTCAAACTTTAGATAATCAGATCTGGAAATACTTTCCTCAAGTTAGGAATAAGTTTCAGAGCTTAAAAATATCACAGATTTGAAAAACCTCTAACTCAATTTCCATCATCCATACACAGATCTCTGAAATTTTAGAGAGCTCCAGTTTCTCATCTAATATATTATACCAGCTGCAGGTCACAACATATCCCTTTAGCTGTACTTTTCTGCATAGTGGGAAGTCCTTTCAGGTTGTCGTGTTTGCAAGTGGTTTCATTCATCAGTTTGAAAGGCCAGTGTTTGTAGGGATGTTTGTCTGTTTTTATAGCCCAAAACTAGGAAAAATATAGGCCAAAAATAGGAATATACTTCTCTCTGCTTCCTTGTGGACACAGACCACAGTTCACCTTTATTGAAGCTGGAGCTTTTGGTCTCTGGAGGTGAGTATGTGCAAAACTGAGCACTGAAGAAGAATCTGGTCCTGTCATGGTCTCAAGGGCCAGAGGAAGCTAGTGCTGTGCAAATGCCTGCAAATTATACCTTGGAAGAACATTTGGGAGTTACATGGATTGAACTCCAGAGTTCCATGCACCCTTTGCCTTCTATGAGATTCCCTTTGTAAAGAACATTTAACTTAAGTTTTACAGACAGAAAGTACTACCATTATGGTTCATTTTCACATATGTATAGTGGCTATAAAACTGTACTTTGTAAAGTAAGGGTCAAGACTCATCCTTTTGTGATATTAATTCAGGTTTTCTGCCAAGAATCAGCCCTCATCTCAGTATCTGTTTAAGGCTAGAGAACATAAAAAATATTTAACATTTGCATACTGAAATATTTTTCCTTCTGATTTCCAGTACATGGTCACACCAGGTATGACCAAGGGAAATCAATTGCAACCCTTTTATTTCTTCCAAGTATTGCGATTTTTGGAATCTGCTGAAGATTATGTCTTAACAACAACCAGAAATCCCCCTGACCACTAGAACAGACTTGTCTGTTTAAACTCCTAAAATAGTCCCTAAAAGATCTTTGTCCTGTACCTCTTCCAAATAGGTCCATGGACATAATTTGGCAGGCAGATTGTATCAGGAACTACTCTTAGAAGGCGGCTTGTACTCAACCATCTTTTGAAGGATAAGAGAGTTTGCTGAAGTATGTGCACAATATCACCAGCCAGTTAGTCCAGTCCCTGGGAGAGGTTTTAATCTATTAGTCAAGAAATTGTCTTAACTTAGCTAAGGGACTCTTATAATGAAGGTAGAGGTAGCAACATTGTTCATTTGATGGCAAACATTATTTGGGCAGCTGTTGAAAACATTAATAATGGGTCAGATCCAGTGAAGATCCTACATTAGAAGTACTGAGTATTCCAAAATCCAACTTCAAGGAATAAAACAAAGTTCCCTGAAGTGTCCAAGAAGGGAAGACACATAGGATTAGGCATGAATGTTATGATAATATTCAATAAACATTCAAATGTAGTGGTAAGAGAGTTCACTGTAGAGTAAACCCTGTATCAGTGAATATAACACATCATAAAAGCAGTGTCAGCAAAAACTTAATTGCAAACAGTCACACTAGAGAAACATGCTCAAGGAAGGAGATGGAAAGGTTAATGGGGGAAATAAAGAAAAAAGCAGTAAGGACTCATCACTGCTTTGTCTCTCTTCCTCCACATGTTTTGTATCATGGAAAAACCACCTGTAGCAATGATTAAAAAGTTTGCATTTACTCATGATATTGCAGGGTATACTATATTTTTTAAATTACCATTTATAGAGTTTTTAAAGTGGATGGATTTTACAGCACATTTTCCCCTCCTTCCTACTTTTCAATTTGCAGATGTTCCTTGCTAGAAAACATGAATGTTTTCTACCAAAAATATCTCCTCAGCAAAATGCCTTTACATAAGAAAACTGCATCTTTTTGGAAGCCTAAGTAGCTGAAATAATTTTTTAGTTTACTGTTATAAGAAAACTGTAAAATCCTCTTTTGACTAAAAATATTCTGTTGGGGGGGAAAAAAAAAAAAAAAGGGAAGGAAAAAAAAGGTCAAGACCAGAGCATCTTTTTTCATCATTCTTTTGTTTGAGTGTTAGACTGAAACAATTAAAAAGTACCTAGCAATTACATCAATCCAGAAGAAAAAAGAATTCTGAGTCTTGGCATAGTCAGTTGCTATAGACTGTCACAGCCTCACTGCAGGTATTTATATCAGCAGAGCTCTCACTCACTGCAGGAGAAGGAAACAGGAACCAAGGAAATGACCAGGCTGAACTTGGTAGCTAACCTTTCTTCAGAAGGAAAGCATTGGGATCCTTAAGAATCTTACAGGACAAGCTCTGAAAGTTATGATCCCTTCACACAAGATTTTAAGACTATCTAGAATGCCTATACTGTGTGAGTGAAGGAAAGGGGTGGGTTGTGGCTAGTAAACGTTTTCAAATATTCAGCGATACTAGCTGACAAGCGAGTTCACACGTTCTGTTCAGCTCTACCTACCGTGAGCACTTGCAGCCCCTGCTGCTTTTCAAAGAACCTGAGTACTCAGCAGGAAAACCAACACGACATCCTACCCTCAGTGGAGAACCTTTATTATATCAAACTCTTTCTTGTTTATCTTATAGTCAGCAGATACAAAAGGAAACACAAAAAATTAGCACCTGATTTGAAAACTGTGAGGTTGCAACTTTACATTTCAATTTCTTATACTCTTAAAGCCCAGCAACAATACTGATGAATGATATTTAGGTACTTTATTCTTTAATAATGCTTGAATATCAAATGATGATTAAGATCCATCAGTTGTAGGAATACAAACTAACCCAAAACTTCCTCATGACCAGGGCCTGTATTTGACCTATATCAGACCTCAGGCCTGTATTTGTTCCACTGAATCTTTCTCTGTGGACACCACCACTTCTTTTTTTTCATTCACTTCTCTCCTTTTTCAAAATGTGGCACAAGTTTGCCGGAAAAATTGCTTTGAAATTTTACATACCTTCCCAAGAAAAGCCACCTTTCTCTAAATATATCCCAAAAGTACCTAGAGAAATACTATACCATAAATCTTCACAAAAACTTAAGTGTGTTGGTATGCAAGATTATGTGAAATGAATTGGCAAACAGATAAATAATTACACAAGCTACTGAAGAAAATAAAAGCTAAAATCTCCAAAAGGTGATTCCTCTCAGTACCACACTCTCAGGAGCTTACTCATGAGCCATTCTGGGAAGGGAGACAACACAGAGCAAACTCCACAAACACTCAGAAAATCTGTATTTGTGTGTACATTTTGAAGTCCAAAGGCAACTTTGCAGTCATATTGTCATATTAGGCACGCAGGGGAGGAGCATGACACGCTGTAAAAGTGCTAAGTCTGCAGCCCAGCATAACTGAAACACCATGACCAAATCTGAAGAGTTCCTAATAATAAACACTGTGTAATGGAAAGATAAGCAAGATCAGATAAAAGGATAAATACAGTCGTCACCCCATATGAATGCTAAAATTCATGTAACTTCAATAAAAAGAAAATACAATTAGCCTAGCAAGTATAACCATCACACTAGTATTGTCTAGTGGGAGAAACTGTATCAGAATATTCTGCACATGGTCTGGCACTACAGAAAGCTTTCCTAAATATGAAATTATCTTCATTAGCACTGCTCTATTAAGGTAAGATAACACCACATATTAGTAAAAACAAAAAAATGTAGCTTTTGGAAGATGTATTATAGCAATAAATCAACTATAATCCTGGATCTATCATAAGACTTTAGAAATATAAAATAGGTTAAAAAAGAACAGAAGAGTTAATGCCTCTTAAAGACACTAATTAAGAATCCATACACCTTATAGGTTTCTCAGCCATGAGCAGTGTCAGTCATTTGCCTGGCTTCCCTAAGCTGTCCTTTCAAATTTACCATTTCTCATTCTCTTTAGCTGCTGGTCTCATTGAATGGTGTTCATGACCTGAATGTAGAAGCAGTAAATAAAAAGACAACAGATGAAAAAGTATGTTGGATCTGATTACTTGTTAGGAATAGAGATTCTCTAACAATTAGGCGTAGCTGCGTGAAGTCCACCCACGGCCAGCTCCGACCTCACAGCCACAGATACAGCAGACAGGCAAAGAGAACCTCTGCCTGCACAGTGAGTCCTGTTCCCCAAGGTGCAAGGAGACACAGCTTTGGCGAGGAAAGAAAGGTGGACTCTGACTGAGTCATCCACGTGCCTGGTTATTCCACGGATCCTGCTCAGACAGAGCTAGGATCTGTGCTGTGCTTGGTCTTTTAAGGAGGGGCGGATCACGGGGGTGGGGATTACAAAGGACCAATAGGGGTGACTTGGGGCGGGGCTCTGTCAAGATCAATCATCTCAAAGGCCAATCCCAGGGAGGGAGGATGGGCATTCCCAAGCCCTAGCCAATCCCTCGATTCCCTCCCTAGCACCTTCTGGAAGAAGAGGTTGGGTTGGGATTGACAGGGCTAGGGGGTAAGGGTTACAGAGAATGACAAGTGGGAGGGTTAAGGAGGAAACCAACTAGGTAAGAATGGAGGCGTACATAGAACAAACCATTTTTAGGTACAGAATACAGAAAATATAACAGCTTTTACCGAAAAGTCTCAAAAGCACCACCACAAATAGCGATACTTCATTGCACATATTTGTATGTTCTCTAGCAAGGTTTCAGGGTGCTTTGCAAACACAGTACAAGGTCAAGGAGCAACCAGAGCTCCTTATTATTTTCTAAGTCGGGAACATTAGATCTTTCCTTTTATCAATTATTAGCAAGGATTGGGAGGAGGATCTCAGGAAATAATGATTTTCTGTACATAAAAAAAAAAAAAAACCACCAACTATGCCTGTCTAAACAGACATAGTTATGATGTAAATTGTAGAGTCTGTATCACTTAGGGGCTGATACAAACCTCCATCTCTGATTAAATATAACATACATGCAATTTAATATTTAAAATTGTACCTTCAGTACCAGGAATAAAATGAGCTACAGAGCTGATAGGGTGATTGTCTCACCTGCATTCAGTATACAGAAATTCAAAAAGGACTCCAACAGTATCTAGAAGTCATATAGTCTTGTCATATAATGTAAGTCATGGTAACACTTAACTGTTCTGCACTGATGCAATGCTACATCTGAGGGAAAAAAAAAGGAGGAAATACTACATTTTGTATAACACTGAGTTTTCTTAAGGGTTGCCAAGGCCACCAGCTAATTAGAGTCTTTATGTAATTTACTTAATATTAGATTTCAATTGTTCTTTTTAAAAGGGGGGGAGGGGAAGTGCTTTTCAAGACATATCAGTATCTTTGAAGAACTAAAAAATGAAATTATAAAATCGTAGCATGAGGCAACATGAAGAAGAAAAATAAGATGCAGTCTTGAAAATAACAATTAAAAATTAATGTATGGATTACACAACCATGCTTCACAATTATAGCTAAGACAATGTCTTATTTCCTAAAGCATGTTAAAAGTCAACACAGATCACAGTCTTTGCTTACTGTACACATAACTTCACAATTTTTAAACAAAGGTCTTCAGGAACAAAACCTATTTGCACATAGTGTCCTAAATGGGGAAGTTTAAAGCTTTGAGTGAATTAAAATTGTAATAACATTTTAAAAACTAAAGCCTATGAATTTACTATACTGTAACATACCTTAGCTATGTCATCTAAATAGAGAAAAATTGATTCCAGCTATTACTCAAATACCTCTTTTATTTCCAGAGTTCTAATTGAGACTATGTTCTTTGAAGAATCTGTTCACCATAAAACTAGAATGCAGCACTTTGCGTAACATCTCACAGGAAATGTTCTTGGTGCATTAGTAATTTCCATCAGCAACGCTTATCCTACTTCCCTTTTCACTCAAGTCATAATGAAGGGACTCTGACTTGTCCTTCCTTCTTAATTCAGCTCCCAGTTTTAAAAGGATTACCCTCTATCCCTCAAAAACCACTGTAAGTTAGCTGATACAAAACTGACTCTTACTTATCCTTTCATTGTATCTATAGACAAAACTTTAGAAGTTTCAATGGTATTTCAGGAAATTTCAGAGACTGGCAAAATCTCCTCATATATCAAAACTTACTTATCACTCAGCTATTAATTTTGCTATTATTTAACAGCTAAAAAAACCCCTTGTCCTTTCCTTTCTGTGATGCTCTATTTTACAGCTGTGTTTATTACAGTAACAGTATACCCAGCTCAGAAATATTTTGCTAAACGTGATACACTATCAGAGGGAAAATCAGACCTGAAGTAATTTATTAAAAGCATGTAATTAACCAGCAATCACTGATCTCTATATTTAACATTCAGCAATACAAATAAACCCTAATATTAGATGCAAACAAAATGCTAATAAACCACAACATTAGATGCATATGAAATGCTTGTAATATACACAAACAAAAACTACCTCCTGCAACAACCCACCCAAAATGCTCTAATGACAGATACATAAACACAGTAACATGTGCACATCTTTCTCACGGGACCTCTGAGTAGTTACAAGTGCACACACCTAATGTGAGCTTGTTCCCTTCCTTACACATCTCCTGCTAGAGGTGTGGGTGGTCTAGCTTCCCATGGATCTGTTCAGCTCATAACAGCCTGCTGAATCACACTCTGGTGGGAAAGAACCCCAGGACTTCACATATGCACATCACAAGTGTGGGTATGTGTTCCTGCAGCCTGAACTGACAGTTCACTGACTGGAGGCAGACGCCTTACAGGCATCCAACAGTGAGGATGCTTCTCCCTCAGATGGAGGTTTCAATTCCAGCACAGCAGTTTCTCACCGTGTCAAATGTCATTCTGAGTACTGCTGTTTCCAGTCCAGTATCTCTCCTCCTCACAGATTTCCATGCTGCTTTTGTATTTCTTTTCAGGCTTTCTCCTTCTTAGAAGAGCCAATACACATAACTATCCTTCTGTTAAGCTAAAGGAATTATAGTGATCTATCTCCCAATGTAACATTCCATGAAAACATGAACATTGTGTCTTCGAACTTGAATCTGAAAAAGAAATTTCTTTTCTCCACGCTCATCTTCATCCTCCTGCACCACAGCGCAGTAAGGGCACCCTTACCTCAACAAAGAATGGAATACTTCTCATTTAGCTTCAGATGTCAACTGTGTCCTCTAACAGGTTTAAGATTTCCGCTTTAGGGCAAAATAAATCACATATTTTGGCTTCTAGGTCAGATGTAAGTCTCAGCTTTTTAATTTATGCAAGCAAAATCCCATCTCAAATATTTATAATGTCTTCTAAATTAATGTCTTCTAAATTAGCATAAAGCACTTTTTTTTTTTACTTTTTTTTAACTTTTTTTTTCTCAGAATTTGTAGAGAATCACTCTGCATTGGCTTCTGCCTTTGCGCAGCGTGAGAGTTATCATTTTTAAGGTTTTCTTGTCCTTTGTTGCATCTTCTTCTCCATTTTTTCTTCCTACTCCTAACTACAATCCATCAAAGTCAACTTACAATACAAAAGGAGACCAGCACTAACACATACCAATACTCTATGGGTCAGATACATTACTGGAAGTAATTCCAGTTTCCCAGTTTCTGTATTTCAACAGAGTAGCCCCTCTACTTGAGGCATTCTTTAAAGGTCTGCTTCTTACTACAATCTTTCTGTCACTAAAGACTATGCACACTTTTTAAAAATTCTCTTGGTATGTTATTTTTGCACGTTGTCTACTGAAAAGTCTTTTATAGCTGAATTTTGAGTACTGTTTGATTATGTAATGGCAAGGAAAACTGGGAGAGCTGCAATACCTGCCTACGGATGAGTGGTATGTTTCCAAGTACTACAAAAAGAAATTCCCACATAGATTTTAGTGAGTACGAGCTTGATGGCAAAGAAATGTAGTATCTTTAAAGATGTTCTAAATTATTGTTTTCATATGAATTGATATATGTAATTGGATATAAGCACTTTGTCTTCATTTGAATACCAGTTTCATTAAATTAGTTCTGGCTTTCTGCATCCAGGCACAAGACTGTTGGACAGGTAGCGCTAACTACTTTTATGCTCCCACATTCAATAATTCTGTTAAAATAAAAACTACATGGAAAGGGAACCTTTTCCCCTCAAGTCTCATATACACAGCCACAACATGAGCAAACAGTTGCTTTCCTTTGTTTTCTTCCTCCAGGTACAAAGATCTATATGCATTCACATCACATGGTGCAAAGCATAATGTGCAGTCCTAAGGAGGGAAGCAGGAAAATGTGAATTACTGCAGCACTTACCACAGATTTGGCACTGCTGGGTAGATATGCCTTCTTATAAAAAACCACACTGACAACAGTGTAAAATAGGAAGTCAGTGTTCTTGGTTTTGGCACAAATACACTTATTGCTCACTAAAGCAAGTGGGAGATAGGAAATTAAACAAAATCTAGCAAACTAAACCAAAAAGTGAAGCAAAATAGATGCTTTTGAGGAACAAAACATCAGAGTTGAAAACTAGAAAACAGTAGAGTTAAAGATACTATGCCCCATTACCACTTATTTTCCTATTTATTATCTTCACTGGCTTTGCTACAGGACTGACATATTCAAAAACTTTCAAAATTTTTAAGCACACTCGTGAAACCACAATAAGGAAAACTGTACTTCACACACAGAATAAGAAGGAATCATTCTACCTTAAATGCAATCTGATAAATTTCATATATTTACCTGAAAAATACCTCAATATAAATTACACGCTTTTCTTGAAATTGTTTTAACACTAGCAGATATATCTATTATTATTTAAAATCGGCTCTGTTTCTAACATAAAGGTGATTCTAGGTCAGAGCAAAGGCTACTGATTTATCAAGCTTAGTAACGAATCTCCAAAAGATCACCCTAAGCAAAAAGGGAACAATACAGCACATAATGAGACTTCAACAAATAATCTAACCTCCAAAAATTTGCAACATTTTGAATTCCTCAGCCAGAGATAATGTCTGTCTTTATTAATAGGTATTGGTGGATGTTCCTTCTCTATCCACTATTCTGAAGGCACATAAAATGTGTAGAGTGAATTTGTGGAGTTTCTTGAAAAAGATATTATAGATGCTAAACAAGACGAAGAACCAAGCCTTCCTACCTGCTTTGAAAAATATATTACAGATGAAAAAGATATTGCAGATGCTAAAGCAAGATTAAGAACCAAGCTTTCTTGATTGTTTTGAATGAGTTTCTGTTAGCTTAAACTGATGCGTGTTGTTTTTTTGTTTTGGTTTGGTTTTTTTTCAATTGGAAATGAGACTAAACAAGAAATCCTTAATGCACAACCTTCATACCCTGGTTGGGTTTGTCTTTCCCTCCACCGGGTTTTTTAGGTTGACAGCCAGTTTCGGTTTTGGTACCGGCACTCCGAGGGCTTGGAGTAGGTTTACAGAGCCCACTGGTTTTAAGTGTCTGATGGAGTTAGTTTTTAATTTAATAAGTTTCTGTTTGTTTGAGTGGGCGACAGAGAACGGTGGAAATTAACAATGGCTGCTAGGTTGGCCAGTACTCAGAAGGGTGCTTTTTATAGGATAGTTGAAATTTTGAATGTTGGTTCTGTTGGCTCCCCCAAGTTCTCAAAGGGAGAGCTCAAGAGGTTCGTGAGGCTGCTTTTCCTTCACTTTCCGTAAACCTCCTCCAAGGCTGTTGGCAGTGTCCCCTTTTGGGATGCTGTCAAAAATTTCTCAAATTGGCTAACTTGGGGGACAAAAAAGCCAAAAAATTTTATATCGAGCCTCAGCGTGTCCAAGCCATTTTAATTTCAGCAGGGAAAGTGCAGAAAAGGCACCCCGAGCCTTCCCCAGTTTCTCCTGGCTCCAGTCCCAAACCTTGTTCCCCCAAAGCTGGCATCCTCAAGGGAGCGGCAGAGAAGAAGCTCTCTGCCAGCTCGGCTCCCTTCAGGAGTCCAAGTCCCCCCACCTGAGCAGTCTTGGCTGGACTGCTCGGGGGCCGTGACAGCCCTGGCCAGGTGGTCTGGGGTCCTGCCCTTTCCTCGTTTCCCCAGTTTTCAAAACCCAGAGTTTGCTTCAGTTTTAATGAGGGTGTTTACAGACAAAATGGCCTCCCTTCCCCTCGCCTGCAAGATGGCGGCGGCCGCATGGCCAGGTCATCATCTTGGTCAAGTGTTTCTTCTCCCCATAATTCCCCTCATCTCCCTACCAACCCCTTCCTTTCCCAAACCCCTCCCTCTTCCGGGGAGTCACTCGGCTCTCTTCCCCCGCCCATGGCCACTCCCACTCACTCCTCCTCTTGCTCCGCCCCAAGATGCACCCCCCTAACAATGTCATCCTGTTCCCAAACCATGCCCCCCAGATGTCAGAGAGTGCTCTCGACTTCCAGTTCCTACGGTACCTCTTCCGGTTCCCACGGTTTGGAATCGGAGGGGCAGATCTAGGATGCCGAAAGCCGAGAGACAGGCCAGGTCCCTTAGCTCGCCCCGATCATCTACGAGAGAGCAAGGGGTGGCAATGCCAGTGCCAACCCTGAATGGCAGCTGCTTTCCCAAGCGGTTGTGAAGGATCTTTCCAAGGCTCACCAGGAGTATGGGCAGGACAGCCCATACTTCAGAGGTCAGTTAACAGCCAGTTTGGCCGGGGTGGTTGTAGTCCCCTTTGACCTCAGGCAACTTTTCTGGTGCCTGCTAAACAGATCTGAATATAAGCTCTGGGAAGCAGCATGGAAAGCTCTGCTGCGGGACTTCCTCCTGGGCCTCCTTAGGGATCCTACAACCGCCACAGATGTTAGGGAAATCCTATTTCCCTTGAACATCTGTGTGGGGAAGGTACATGGGTGCTGGCCCCAACACAGGCCTCTGACATCCACCCCCATCCTCCAGGTAACAAAAGATCTTGCAGAAAAGGTGTTTTTAAGTATGCGGCCACGTGATCCTCTCCCACCTTACGCCCAGATAAAGCAGGGACCTCAGGAACCACTTGAACTTTGTAGAGAAATTGACCCGAGCTATCGAGATACAGGTTCAAAAGGAACAAGCAAGGGAGGAAGTGTTAGAGGAGATGGTGCTTGCTAACGTCAATGAAGCTTGCCATGCAGCCATCCTCACACTTCCCATGGACCCAGCTCCATCACTCCAGGAGATGCTCCAGGTTGTCGAGCTAAAGGTCCCACTTATGGGCCCTGCACCGGGACAAGAGAGGAGACATCAACAAACAACAAGGCCCACCATCAGAGCTGCCGCTGCAAACACCTCCCATCAGACAAGACTCCCACCGAAGACCCCATCCTTCAAAAGGCATCCTCCCTACCCAGACAGAGACAGAGCGTGCATGCCCTGTTGCCGGACTGGACATTGGTTTTGGGACTGTCCTGAAAGAGCAAACTGGGAGGAGTTCAGGAAAAGTACAGGGGAAAATGGGTCTAAGGGAACAGGAGGGGGACAAAAGTATCGAAAAAACTAAAGGGTGAGCGCGGGTCCACCCAGTGCAAAGATAAAAACTGGGTGGCCCGTGAGGGGGAGACAAAAAGGCGAAGAAGGGCTTCTAAAGGAGGCACTAACAAAAGATCTACTTTGTCTTTTCAAAGAGAAAGGTCTGTTTTTAACACCATGGAAGCTTCACCTCAGGACCTGTCATCAGAGTCTGACAGGGTTTCCTCTGGAAACTCTAGCCAGGATTCAAATCCACCAGATGTGACCGTCAGTAGCCGACCAACTTCACCACAATGCTCAACACAAGACCAGTATGAGCCATTCCGGCTCTGCCTCACAGAGGCTCTACTCCTCAGTGACAGCGATTGGCGGGAGGTGCGGGTTGATTTTGTCTGCCATGGTTCTTGGCACCGAAACACAAACAAATACCTAGTTGTGAGGGACTGTAAGAATACCCCAGAAGAGGTTGAAATAGCCCCAGGGCTTGTCACCCCAGACCCTGAGCACTTCATCCTCTGGCTGCACTGCACTCACCCACCTACATTTCTCCCAAAGGGGCAGGTGATAGCCCAAGCTATTCCTGTTCCGGAAGGAAACCTACCTGAGGATGCACCAACGATAAGTACGGTGACAAGAACTGGTAAAACTAGACCTCAGGTAAAGTGTGAGGTACAGGTGGGTGAGGAGGCCCTGAACATCAAGGGTCCCCTAGACACAGGGGCAGATGTGACTATAATCCCCTTGCGGGATTGGCCGTCACGTTGGGCCCTGCAAAACGTCACAGGACACGTTTCGGGTGTCAGGGATTTACAACTGGCTAAACAGTCAAAGAGCGTCGTCCAAATTCAGGGGCCAAAAGGACAACTGGAAAACCTGCGTCCTTTCATTTTAGACTACAAGGAGCCCCTTCTTGGAAGAGACCTCATGGCCCGGGGGGCGGGTCACAATTGACATACCTGACCCTTCACAGAATTTTTGGGCAGCGGTCACTGAACAGCACCCTACCCAAAAGCTGAATTGGAAAACAGATTAACCAGTCTGGGTAGAGGCAGTGGCCGCTTTCAAAGCAAAAAT
>VYXD01008701.1:66814-215764 GCA_013397195.1 Hylia prasina | reverse complement strand
CCCGCGGCCGCCGCCGCCACCTCCGCGCACTGGGACGGAGCGCGACGCGCCGGTGAGTGCTGCGCAGCGGCTCCCTGCGATCGGGGGCAAAACTCCAGCTTCCCGCTTTTAGTGGGCTCTTTCGTTGTTTCCCCTCGCCGGGGGAACTGGCTTGTCTCCCTCTTTTATTTAAAAAATTTATCTGCGTCAGGCGAAGGCGTTGAGGGCGCCCTTATCCTAGTTCTTACCCTAAAATAGGGCGAGGGGAGGGCTGGGAAGAGAACGGGCTGGGGAAGCGTCCCGAGCGACCCGCTGCTGGCCCCGCTCTGCCCGGCCGCGGCACCTCCGCCGTGCCCCGGGCGGGCGGGTCGCGGCAGCTTTCCGAGCTCCGGAGGTGCCCGAGGGCTCGCTCCATAGAGCGGTGGCTGCTGGCGGTGGCAGTGCCCCCCGGCCACCGCCGGTGCGCGATGGACATCTCCGTGCCGCTTCCTAGCCGGCCCGCTGTAAAAGCTGGCTGGGGCGGCAAACGGGAGCAGCGAGTGCTCGCCCCGCTCCGGGGGCTTGGTGGAGTTGGTGAAGTTGGTGCTGGGATGGATTTTTCAGAGAGAGCTGCGGCTGCTCGCAAAGTTGCTGGTGAAGGGCTCGCGCTGTCAGAGCTGCCTTTGGGTATTTTGCTCTTGTCGTCTTCCTTGCCTGCCGAGTAGAAACGGGGGGGATTCAAATCCTGCGTGCTGCGTCTTAGCGCATCGGAAGGCAAAGGTTGGGCAGGCAGTGACCTTGGCTGGGGCAGAGGGGACCACTCTTTGTAGAAGCTGTGAAATGTGAGGAGCGGGGAACTTGCCTCACGAACTGCCGGAGAACAGCAGCTTTCCCGAACCTGGAGCTAGGGACTTAACTGGGACTGGATACACCACTAACAGGAGGAGGGAAATGCGAGGTGCATGCTTATAAGGACCTCGAGAAGCTAATTTTTCTGTTTTCTTCAGGATATTTTTTGTTTAGCCTTACATGTTCAAGTTTGTAACTGTCTCAGAAAATCTATTCACAGGCTAATTTTATTCCAGCATGCTGGAAAAGTTGCTTATCACCCTTGACACATTCAGCTATTCAGCTCTTACGTGTTCCTCCCTGTAGTAGACTCAGCCCAGTAGTTGCTTCCTTTTCAGTGAGCAACGAGATGAAGGAAGGTGCCTGTCATTATCAGTGGTGAGCCTCGCAGCCTGGGGTTTTGGAATAGCTCAGCACCATCTGCATGTAGTTGAATGCCTCCTCCTGGGTGTCACTGCACAGTCCAGGCTGCTCATGGGGATTCTGCATGCCATGGACGCACATGCAGATAGCTGAAGTATTCTCTGCAGCATTGAAAAGGCTTTTTAGCAACTACCCTGAGCTGGTAACTGTCAGAAGGGGTTGTTAGGTTAGGGATAACTGGTGTTGGCAAAATAAGTTGTTGGATCTGTAGGTTTATGTGATTTCATGATCTGTTTTCATCACCTTTTTTCTTCTTTCCCTTCTGCTTTTTCTTTTTCAGGGTGATCTTGAGTTCTTCTTAGCTTGCTAGTGTTCAGCCTCCTCATGCCTCCATCTCCTTTAGACGACAGGGTAGTAGTGGCACTTTCGAGGCCAGTGAGACCTCAGGATCTCAACCTGTGTTTAGACTCTAGCTTCCTTGAATCTGCCTCTTCTGCCAGTGAGAGTCACTCCAGTCTGCTTGGCGCAGCTGTCGTGTCCCTAAAGACTGCTAATCTCACGTATATGCCCTCATCCAACGGCTCTGCACGCTCCCTGAGTTGTGGATGCAGCAGTGCCAGTTGCTGCACTGTGGCAACGTACGACAAGGACACTCAGGCCCAAACTCAAGCGAGCACCAGCAGCACCCACGCCGGAGCCTCCCCTGCCTGCCCTGCCAGCCAAATGGTCAACAGCAATGAGAACGCCGGCAGCCTGAGCCCGCTGGGCGGAGTGGGGAGCCCCGTCGCGGGCAGCGCCAAGCAACTCGCCAGCATCAAAATCATCTACCCCAATGATCTGGCCAAGAAGATGACCAAATGCAGCAAGAGCCACCAACAGAACCAAGGGCCTGTCATCATTGACTGCAGGCCCTTCATGGAGTATAATAAGAGCCACATTCAAGGGGCTGTCCACATTAACTGTTCTGACAAGATCAGCCGGAGAAGGCTCCAGCAGGGCAAGATCACCGTCTTGGACTTGATCTCCTGCCGGGAAGGCAAGGACTCCTTCAAGAGAATCTTTTCCAAAGAAATTGTAGTTTATGATGAGAATACCAATGAGCCAAGCAGAGTGATGCCTTCCCAGCCACTCCACATAGTGCTGGAGTCCCTCAAGCGAGAAGGCAAGGAGCCCCTAGTCCTAAAAGGTAATCCTCTTCGTTGCCCAGACACAGTGTGTTGGTTGGCTTTGCAGTGTATGCTCTCTGCTGTCAACCTTGCTGATGGTTGGACCTTGAAAGCATCTGTTTATCTCTGGCAAGGCCTGTGTACCTCAAGTCACCGGTGATAAGGCAAATGCCTTCCATGGACAAAATCCTGGAGCTGGCAGCAGGGAGATGCTTGCTTTCCTCTGAATGTTGTCCCTGAGTAGCAGGAGGGGTGAGAAGTGGAAGGAGAAGGAAACGTGCTTCCTGGTGTCTGTGTGTGCAGACAAAGAATTTCCACCAGTGCTTATTCTGAGTATTTATAGCCTAAGAAGCAGAGGTCCAGGAGGGGATACTTCTCTTTTAGCTTGTCAGACTGACCTTTACTTAGCAGCCTTATTTAGTCCATGTAAAACTGGACTCATAGGTGCTGGAGAGGGACAGTGGGAGAGTAGAAGGATGGGGGAGGAAAGATGTGGGAGGTCACTTGGGCTGAGGCATTGTGTCATGGACCAGTCAGCTTAAGGGGCAATCGAGCCTTGTTCTGGTGATGCGGCATCAGAATAATGGACAAAGGGAGATTACTTGTTCAAAAAGTAATCTGAAAGTATTGTGTTTCTGTGTATGAGTGGTTATGTATGTAAATGGCTTTCCTGTAAAGGCTTCTGTTTTAATATGGAATTTGGTTTATCCCTTAATGCTTTGGTGGAGATGAGCCCCACCAATTAAGGCATCATCCAAAGATACTTCCCTTTCTTCACTTTATTCTCGAGATCCTATTTATAACAACTCTGCCCTCTAGATTATATTTCCTTTCCCCTGGGTGTTTATGCCATTTGGAGGCATGGTTGGCAGAGACTGACTGTGGCAGTGGGAAACTATGGAAGGATTTGCTGCTTAGCTCATACTGTATGTATTTAATTTGCTTAATTTTTCTCTGCAGCTTGCTACTTCCAACCTGCACGGTGTGGCAGGAGAATGGAGTGGGCTGGTACTTTATCCCTTTTCCTCAGCTGAGTTTCATGGCTTTGTAGGACTTAAGGGTCCTGTGAGATGCTTCTCTGTGTGTGTATCTTGTGGAAGCTTAAAATTGCTGAACTGTCTCCTTGCTCCGGGCAAGAGTGTGGTCATGCTGGGCCTGTTTTGATACTTGCTACAGGATATCCCAGTATGCTTTTATTCTGTATTGAGTCTCTGGGGTCATGATGATGCTCTTCATCTGTGGAAGAGGGAGATGAGGTGCTTGGCAGAGTGAGGCTGCCACTGGAGTCCTGCCTTTCTGGTGGTCATCCTTGTGTTGTACGGCCTTTGTGGCTGGATATGTGGTTGTAGTCTGCAAGCCTTCCTATCCTTAGGAAAGTGGTGTGCTGAAGGTGTTCTCTGTGTTTTTCTGAAAACACTGTAGCCTCTCTGAACCTCACACTGGTACTTTTCCAGTACCTGGAGTGAGAAGGTGTCTGGGATGAAGCTTCAGAGCAGTAATTGGGCAGCACTGAGCTGTTGTCCCCGTGGGCAGGTTGTGGCAGCCCCTTCCTCCACCTTGCAGCTCTGTGTGCTGCTCTGGGTTTAACCAGGTGCTCGTGGGAATCCGTGGGCCGTTTTTGGTTTTCAGACACCAAGAAATGCTGCCTCAAAGCCCTGCTTAGGAGAAATCCCCTCCGCAAACTGCCCTGTCAACAGATCTGGAAGTGTGCCAGAGGACAGAAAGTCCAAATCCTTTGCTTTTGGATGAGCTGGGCTGGAGCAGACCTCACGTCAGGGAGCCTGTAGTGAGGAGTTCCCCCCATCGCCGTAACTCACCTCACGTTCTTTGAAGTGGGGCTCCAGCTGGGGTCAGGTGGAGTTGAGCATGGGATAAAGCAGCATTTAGGAAGGCTGTAGATAAGTTTCAGAGCTGGGGGCGTGGCTCTGGGAGCGCTCGTTATTTAGTTTCACTTGGCAGATAGTGTTTTTTCCATAGCGCTTCAGCAGCCCCGACGCTGGCGTGTCCCCATCCCTGGGTTCAGGCGCTAAAACGAAAGTTGGGGTGGCCGGAGAGCCGTCTTTGCCGGAGTTTGTTAATTTGAGTGATTTCTCTCGCTCTCCGCTGCCCGGCCCTAATTCATCGCCGGCCCATCTGATCCCTCGTGTTGTGTTTGCAAACACCGGTTGCTAGCCGGGCTGTCCAAGCTGCCGTCCCTCTGATCCGGTGCCACCTTCTCCATGTTTGGCGCTGCCTGTCAGCCCGCGGCCGCGCTGCCGTTTCGGGGCACGCTGGCGCGTCGCGGGCTCGATCCCATCGCCGAGCCCGGGGCTTGGGTAAACCCCGCGCTGTTTTCCAAGGCCGGGGCCTGATCTGTAGATAAATGTATCTATGGTGCACCTTATTAGGCACGAGTTAAAAAGAGGTGGTCTGGTTTATTTTTAATGTAGCAGACCAGTGTATAAGCTAGCGCTGTGACAAGAGAGGGTTTCGTGTATGCTGTGGCATGGAGAATTTTAAGACCTCTGTTCCTCCCTTTCTATCCATGGGTCTCCTTGCTGCTTCCTTTAACATTTTTTTGGTCATAAACATAACATACGCATAATTTTGATTTAAGCTCTTAAGAAGAAAGATTTGCTTATTTCTTTTGCCACAAGGCACAGCAACACTTGAGACAGGCATAAATCCTCTATTTTTACAAAAAATAAACCCTTAAGAATTCTGTACTTCACAGTCCTGCTACACAGGCCGTAGCAGCCTGAGCTGTCAGGGCTGAAGTTGCTGCTCAGTCTGTTTATAAACAAAACAGGAAGAAGTCATGTTTCCCCCAACACCCCTAGACAATGGTATTCCATGTTTGCTGAAACCTAAAGGCTTCACTTTTTTTTTCCTTAGTGTTGGAAGGGAGAAGAGGCAAAACTGGTGATATGAGCCCAGTGTCCCTTCTGTTTGAGGCCAGTGTCAAAGCTGAATTTGGGGAGGGGGAGAGCATGGTGCTGTGACTCCAGGCTGGGTCATTAGCCCTCCTTGGTAGGGTTGTAACCCTTCCCTTCCTGCAAACCCAACAGTGAGGGATCTCTGCCTTCCCTAGGCACCTCAGCTCGTAGCAAAGTGGCCTGGAGTCCTGGGGGCATGTGTGCTTGAGTTTGCTACTGGAACTGAAAATGGAAAGTGGGAAATTCATTTGCATTCAGANAAAGGAAACAAAAATGAAAAATTGAAGCATCTGTGTTAGCACATCTTGACAGCTTTTAACACAAGGGGAGTTGCCGTTGTCTCCCTGATCAGGGTCTAGCGGCATTGTCTTCATCCTGCTGTTCTTCCTCTTCCTTCAAGACCCAGCAGTGGGAGCCTTGTGAACCTGCTTAAATTTGTATTTGATTTGTAAAGCCTTCTGTGTTTGACTTCAAGGAAGCATTGGAATTCAAAAGCAGAGGTGAAAAATATGATTTGGACTTTTTTCTTTTTTTTTAATTCCCACTATATGCTGTAAACTCATGCCTGGACTTCTGCAGAGGACATGGGGAGGAACCAGCTGGTTCCTCCACAAAACCTGCTTCCTTCTCTGTTCTTGTTCACAGTCTGAGGAGGTTATTTATGCTCTGGCTTTCGGTTGTCTCTCTGCTCATCTGATAAATGAAGTGACTTGCTCTCGTTATAGTGGGGAGTGTAAGACCTGCCAACAAACCCCTTCGTGCTTTCTGCCATGGTCTAAGAATAGTTTCAGATCTCTTACCACACTGGAGTCACATATCAGCAAAGTTGAAACAACTACAGAGGGATTGATATGCTTACAATATGAATAATTACTTGCTTTATTCTCCTGTATTCATATAAATACTGTGATCAGCTGCCTTTGAAATACCTGACCTGGTCATAATCTGTACAAATACATTAATTATTACTGTCATTAGTTATATAATTTGACAATGTCAGTGTTGCTTTAAACCCTAATTGGATTACACTGTGCAAGTGTGTTTGAAAGTAAAACTTGATGTAATGGTCATCAAATCCAGCTGACCAACAAAACATGTGCCTGGCACTTATTTCCACCACAGATCTCCACTGCATAAGTATTAGGTCATGGTTGTAATAGGGAAATGTGTAGTTTTAAAAACACTGAAAGTTTCACATGCATTACTTAACATTTAAAAATAAAGTGTATTCCTTCCCTATGTGATGCAGAGGAAAACTGGCCCCATCAGTCACTGGGGGAAAAGCTTCTGCTGGCTCTGTCAGGGCTGAGGTTTCACCTTCAGTCTTCAGACTGATTGCTGGTGCTCAAAGTATCTTTCTACTGGAATAAATAATCTTCTTGGCCATCATACTAGAAAATTGGTTGTATGTGTTGTATGTGACCTTTTGCATATAGATAAAATGGGACAATAATGTGGGTGGATACCACGGTCTTAACCATATTTTGAGGGCATACTTCTGCAGATGAGAGGTAAACTTTGCCTATTCAACAGTAATGGTAAATGTGGCATTTTCTCCCAGATTATGGCATCTGAGAGTTTGGGCTTGCATGGTACCCGTCACATTTTAACTGTCCTTGGGAAGAAAGCAATGATATTGCATTGGAAAGGGAGGAATAGAAATGAGATTCTTCCCCCCCCCCCAGTTTTTGGCTTTTGGCTCCCCAGTTTTTTATACCCTGGGAATTAAGAACTAAAAGTTAAGAAGCAAACTGCTACATTAGGCAAACCTCTTTGATACATGTAAAGAAAAATCTTGTTCCAGTTTCACGTAAACTGAGGTAACATTCCCTATGATGTTCCTGGTAGGTAGATGTTGGGTTATAATTAGCTGTATGCCTCATGTGCTGCCCTTACCCTTTCCCTGTCAGAGGTGAGAAATTCTGCTACTGAAATCTTTCTAGGACAGTGTGCTCATCTGTCTTCTGCCTTTTCATTCTTGAGGTGAGCACAACCTTTTGGAGAGGCTCAGGATGGAAGGGTAGCTGTGTTTGAGGCTTAAGTGATGTCTGCATCTTAACGAGTACAGACTATTTAAAAAAATAAATTTAGAGCTATACATGGATGGTTTCCTTCCAAAGCAGTGTCCAAAGTTTTTACTACACTTATGAGCACAGAAGCTTTTATTGAGATTGCCTTGGCTTTAAGATGCCTTTGAAGTGGAGGCTTCTCCCTTGTCTTTAGGTTATGACTCTTTACTCTGTGAAAAGCCCCATTATAGTTAGGGATTGTTATTTAGGCAAGCAAATCAAAAGTGAAGAAATGCCATAAATATGAGCAGTGTGCACACATTTCAATGTTACCCTGTTTTGCAGTTTTACCAGCCAGCTAGGAAGGAAACACCTCTCAAATATTCAGCATCAGTTTGCAGGGCTATAGTCATGCTGTTTAAAAAAGTAGATAATGGTAATCTGAAGAAAACCTAATGCATTGTCCCTCTGTGTGAGATAAGATTGTGCTGTGCTTTGGCCTTGTTGGGAAGTCCCTGGTGGGCCTGGGAGAGTGCTGGCTACAGAAATCACAAGTCTGACCTGAATTACTGTGAGGATTTTTTTTTCTGAAGCTTTGATTCTAAGTTCTTACCTGACTCTGTCTTTTGCAGTTTTTTAAACACCTCTGTACTATAAAAGTTAATTTTTTGCCATCACAAAAGTGTTTGGTAAATGGGGCTTAAAGAAGAGCAGTGTGTATATATATCATGGATGTCACCTTTCCCTGCCTTCCTGAAAGTAAAGGCTGCAAAGAGTCCCATTGAGAGGAGACTCAAAGTCACAAACAGAAGGAGATTCAAGATGCTGTCTGGAATATTGCATTTGCTTCAGTTTCCTCTGGCCGGCCTTTCACCTGCTCTTGATCCACTGAATGTTGGGGGGTGTGGGAAAGCTGAAATGTGCCCTAGTGCCCTTGGGTTCAGCCAACAGTCCTGGCTGTGCCAGTTAGGACATCCTGTGAGGAGGCAGAATGGGGACTGCTGTGGGCAGGAGGGACAGAGGGATTCAGGGGACATGTTTCTGGAAAGTCCAAGGATGCTCATGGTCTCTGCACCATGCGTTGATGGGTGCTCTGTGGTTCTGTAGTGAAACTTGGGGGTTTTATTGTTTCATTTTGTTTAAACACCTTGACCTTTTAGTGCAGGAAACTCTTTGCTTCAATTAATATATATGGTGTAGGCAGCCTCACATCTAGGAGCACTCTGAAGGTTTTTGGTGTGTCCTCTGCTGCTTAGAAAGATATTGATTACCTGTGTCCTACCAGAAGGTGGTCTCTGACCTAGTTCTGGAGCAGCACTTTGGGCCTGGAAGGAAAGGGGAAGAGATGGAGAAGCAAGTCAGTCCACCATGTGGTTCAAAAAGGGAGTAACTGGACTAGAAGGATAAATCTGGGCCTAGGTAGCAAGACAGTCTCTGACTAAGCCCACATGACAGACTTGCCACGAGACATAGAGAAGTTATTTTCATCTGATTTGTTGTTGTTTGTTTGTTTTTCCTTTTTTTTTTTTTGTTTTTGCCCTGTCCTTTGCACCCTTTGTAACGCTGAGATTCTCTCTCTTGCTGCCATTGGTGTGAAGTGTGTTTGACCCCAGCTCCATCCACAGTCACAGTGGTGCCCTTGGACAACACAGCCTCCTGCTGTAGAAAGTGGGAGATGGATTTAGGAGCACCCTCTTCCCTTGACAGTAAATTTTTGCTAAATTTTAGGCTCTGATTTGCCTTCAGGTGTTTTTTGTGCTTTAAAAAAGTCGAGGTTCATCTTCATGTGTTTCTCTGCTTGGGTGGGGGAGTGCCCTCCTTTTCAAAGGAGTGCTCTGCTCCCAGTAAAGAGAGCGAGATCCAGAAGGGGCACAAGCTTCTGATCTCCTGCACTTGATTTCAGTGAGTCTGTCCCAGGAGAGTATGTGCAGAGAGACCCAAACTGGCAAGTCTACAGGGAGCAGCAACTGGGACCTTGTAGGTCAAGGTGCCACCTAGTCCCTCTGACTTGAAGGAGTGAGTTTCTGATTGCTGCTGCCCGGGGCAGTGCCACCCTTGTCTAGCTCAGCTACACCCACAGCTCCAGCAGTGGGAGCTTCTGCACTGCACTGTCCCTGCTGGAGGGTCTGGGGATGGTGGGGTCGGGAGGGAACTGTAAATCTCTCATTACCTGCTGCTGGAGGGCCAGGGATGCTCCTGCTGGGTTGGAGGGCTTGGGAGCCACTGCTCCTGCCTGGGTTAAGTGCTGCTTTGTGTGCATGCAACACCCTGCTTCCAGGATCAGGGCTCTGAAGGAGTGTTTGTTCCAGGATCAGGGCTCTGAAGAGAATAATAGAAATGTGAACACATTAGCTCCAACTCTTTTACTATGCCCTAGCTTTAAAAAGTCTACAGCATGCCTGGATAAATTCCCACTTGATTCACTGCAACAGAGAAGAGCTGCTTCTAATTAAAGGTAATAAAAAGAAGAACAAATGTTACTCCTTGTCCACATTCGAATTACCATATATTTTATTTTATGTTTTTTACAATGGCTTAAAGAGACTTGGAAAATAGAAGATAACTTGCAAGCTTCTGACATATCAATCAAACTGGTTGTCTCCAGTTCATTATGCCAGAGTGTGATATTAAGCCTTATGTAAGCAGTTGAACACTAATGTTTTAAAGCAAAAGCTGTTGTTGGAGCAGTTGACCTGTACTATGTTGATGCTGGGCTCTTCATTCTTCTTGCTCTCTGTTAAGGTAATGGGAATCTGTCTGTCCAGTTGATGGCAGCTAAGAATAAGACTTCTGCTACTGCTTAAAATTTGCTGGCATTTTTTAAGTACAAAACTGCTCTTATTGTTTAAAATGAAATTAACCTTAAATTCACAGGTGTTAGTCCAGCAAGGCAGAGCAACATCTCTGTTGAGGGATAATGCAGTTATATTTCCTGGGAAATATTAGTGTTAACTCACCCATGGAGACATGGAGTTATTTTATTTGAACACAAGGGTTGATTTTCATCTTGTTGGAGGTATTCCTTGTTTTATTGCTTTTAGCTCTGGATTCTGTAAATATGTCTTTTTCTCTCCCCATGTCCTTCTTGCCTTGACTCTAGAGAATATGGATGCAATCTGGTCAACTTTCTCTTTCTGTGTGGGGTTTTGGGGGGCTAGCCTTGGTTCCTTGACCATTTAGACTGGGATAAATGTGCCAGCAGAGCTGGCCCTGAAGCTTTTGTCAAAGTGGGGGCTGGCATGCACCATGCTAGTTCCACTAGTCTGCTGCTTTTATTTTAGACTGTGTGGCACTGGGATATGTCAAGACAGCATCCTTTGCTTTCTCTGTTTTTCCTTCATGTGCTTTGAAATACCTTGCTGGAAAATGTCAAATCAGAGCCAGATACTGTTATTTCTAGATAAGAGGGTAGAAACTTTTCAGTCTAAAAAGAGTTTAAATTCAGCAGGAATGGATGGTACTCCTTAGTGGGGATGTACAGGATGCACCCTGTTTTCTTTTCATATCAATGTGCATGGTGCTGGTGTTTCTAATGTAGAGGAGCAGTGGTTTGGACTGGAAAGGAGCCTGTGCTATCCTCAGGAGAAACAAAGCAGCCTGCTCTCTCTTTAGAAAGAAGCTGTCCTGGAGAGGTTGCCCTTAAAAGGGGAAGATAATAAATGGATGGCTGAAGCATGAAAAAGTCAGTGTTCTCTAAAACACACAGGTTAAACAGAAAGGTCCACTCCTACGCATCCAGGAATATGTATGTCTGAGACAGTGCTGAGACCCTTCTCCCTCCTCAGACGTGCTGAGCCACAGCTGCCCACATCCTGCTCCTGTGCTGGCTCTTTCCAGGCCACTTTCTTGAGAGATGCATGTGGTGATGGCCAGGGAGGGAACGGGTAATAGATTAAAAAACAAATGAAACTTGGTGTTCTGGCCAAATCTGCTCAGCTCTACCTCTGTCTGGGAAAACAGACCCATAGCTCTTCGTCAATATAAAAACATTTGTGGTATTTTATTGCATTAAAATATTTCTGTTCTCTCCCCCCTCACTTCCCCTGCCTCCTTTGTACACAGCTTTAGCATTTCTTGATGACCTTTTTGTTAATATGATTTCCAGTGGGAGCATTTCACAGTAGAAGTATGTATTCCTTCAGGGTTTATGCTGACATTTCCAGTGATTATTTAATTGGACTTCATGTTAGCCTGCATCCCCATGGGAACACATACTTTTGCCATGAGAAGTTGTAATGGGACTAATTTTGAGTTTCTGCTATAAACGCTTGCCCTCCAGGGCCAGTTCTCCTTGGTGGCTGCAGGGTCGTCACCATAGTGTGTTTGGGATGTGGGGTTTCTTGCCTTACTCTATTTACATTCTTGTATAGTTTAGTCCTTGTACCAAAATTCAGAGCAAGCCTTCTCCTCTTTCACCTTCCTGACCGCTCCCCATGGATAACACAGTACTTTGAAGGATGCTGGCTTACTTTCCCGTGAATATTTGAGTTTTTATTTTGAAATAAGCAGACTCAACACTCCCATAGCATAGTGCAGATTTCCAGTTACAAGCTGGAACCACTGTCTTCAATGTAGAGAGGTGGTCCCAAAGTATTCAGGGTGGCTTCTGGGAAAGCTGGTGAGCAGTCCAAAGGTTGGTAGCATCTCTTGGAAAAGCTGACAAGTAAAGGGACAATATCGATGGGATGTGTGGGTTTGCATGGGTGTCCAGGGTCTGACAAAAAACCCTGAATTTAAGACAAAAAAGTATAAAGGTTAAAAAAAAGCATTAAACTGAAATCCAAGAAATGTTCTCTAGTGACAGGTCAAGGAAGAAAGATTGTTTCTTTCTAATTGGAATGAGTTTAGATGATCTAGTAGTCATGGGGGGAGGAAAAGTGAAGGGGTGAAAGCTGATGGTGGAAAAATGCAAGTCATGTGTTGAGGTGTGGGAGGCTCCTGGGGGTGATAGTGTGGTTGAAAATTGGTGGTGGTGGGATGGGAGGAGCTGAGAATGGAGCTGGGCAGAGCCAGCAAATCAGGCACAGCCTTGCAGGGGAAGGGGCTTGGGATGACCTCTTGCCTCCCTCCCTAGGATGTGTCCCTGGGAGAGCCAGCTTTGCTGTGCCTGGTGTCAGAGAAAAAAAAAAAAAGAGTAGATGAGGCCAAGAACCTCAAAAGCCAGTGAGAGAGAGTGTGCTGTGGCGAGGGGTGTAAACCATAGTGAGATAAAATTAGAAATAATATGCAAACATGTGTGCGCGTCCCTCGATGCTGAGGGGAAACCTTTCCTCTTCATCCAGCGTCACACTCTTGACTTCTAAAGGGACCTCGAAACCATTGTGTCAAGAATGTGCTTGTGACTCCTCTAGGCCAGAATTTGTATACAAATTGGCCTCTCGGGTTAGTTCCCATATGGAAAAACCTGACCTTGCAAGTTCTTCGGAATGTGAAGTTTTGCCTTTTTTTTGAAGTGCTGTTGGCAGCTCAGTTCGAGGGAGAGGCTAGATTAGCTTGAGTGTATTGAAGTGGAAGCTGTTCTTTGTGTGTGCTGTTTACTTTTACTTTTTTATGTTTGCTCAAAGCTTAATCTTTTGCAGTGTGGCTGGTGCTGAATGCTGTGTGGATGACAGGGAAAGCCCCATGGCAGGGTTTCATAGGAACATCCCACAGACAGGTGAGGAGTTCACTAATGTCACCTGGCTGAGTGTGGTCCAATAGGTCCCCACCCCTATGGATAGAAGGGAGCTGCCCTTCCTGCTGTGTGGGCAAACACTGTATTTCCAGCCGTGTCAGGGTTGCTGCAGCGAGGACAAGCCTTGAGCACTGCTCAGCTGTAGCTGTGGTGAGGAGAAGGATATCTACTTGGAGAGTAGGAACACTCCTACAGTGATCTGCTTGGATTGGCCCCATTGCTGTAGAAAAAGTGTGGGAAGCAGAGCCCTGCTTGAGTAAGGAAAGTGTGTGTCTTGTGTTGTTCAGGAGATCTGAGCATCCCTTCATTTAGTGTCTCAGGATGAGCAGAACATAATCCTCAGGACACACCAGGAACCATCTCTGTTGTGGCTAAAATCACTCCGGCAACATCTGTGAGCAAGTGTGATGGCTGCATCTTCTACTACAAGGTGGCCTTAGCTCCTGTGCCCTATGGATGCAACCCCAATGCCTCCATGCCCTCCCTGACAGTTTTCTTGGTGCTCAGCAGACCTACACCTGCAGCCATAGCTGTATTGGTAATATGAGGAGATGGTCTAGGTCGTTATCCATACTCTGGGGGTGGATTTGGCCTATAATGGTAGAATTCTGTTTCAACCTGTACAGCAGCATCTTCCTTGGTAGCAGGCCTGTGGCACAGGAGCAGCCTGCGTGGTGGCATTGCAGAGGTGGTGGCTCAGCACCGGTGTGCCACCCTGCAGCAGGACCTCTAGACACTGGTGGCAGTATGGTGGGGGGTGGGGCCGTAAGATCTAGGCCCTCCTGCCCAGGAGGCTGAGAAGGTGGAGAGCACTTGGTGGACAATGCCTAACTTCTGTTTTTACATGCTGGAGTCACGTTTGCTTAACCTTGAGGCATCCTGTGCTTTGAATCAACTTGACACAAAGTCATCTGTTCATTAATAACACAGGAGCAGTTTAATTGTTGTCTTAGTGGAAAAATACATGAGACTGTCATCAGATGTTGCTTCTGGCAGTGCTTTTCTGCAGTAATGTAAATAAATGAGGTCACAGGTTTAAAGGAACAGGCTGTACTTGCACAAATTCAAAGCGTCATCTTAAACAGATACGCACCAGTAGTCTGTCTTTGTCCTGCACCCCAAATGGTCCCTGTGACATTTCAGCCCTAAACTCACTCAAACACAGCTGCAGGGTTTGCTGTGGTGGTACTGACAGGTCACATGCTGAGTGGGTGTTTTAAAGCTTGTGTTCATTCCTGAGTGAGTAAAGCTTGTGGTGGCCAGAACTGTGGTATCACCAGATTCTTTGCTGTGCATCCCACAAGAGCCTAACAACACAAGAGGAGGGGAATAATTTACAGATCGAACATCTCTTTTGCTGATACTTCCAGTGCCCTGGGATTTCTGTTCTTCTTCTGCTTGTGTGTCTGTTGCTTCTCTTTTTTCCTTTTTTTTTGTCCTGAGATGGCTCTGTGGTATTGTAATCGAGGATGAACAGATCCAGAAATCCACCTGGACAGCTTTGAAAGCTGTACAAAAGGTCTGGTAGTCTCCCGAGACCACGTGCTTAGTCTAAATGTGGCTCCCACATCTGCAGTCTGTCATGTATAAAAGTATGTTCCTGTTTGCAGTGGGAGCGGGAACACCCAGTACCTGCCACGCTCAGAACAAAATATATCCACACCAATGAGGTGTTGCTTTGTGGTGAGCGTATTTCACTGTAGCTGCCTCTCCCTAAGCTCTCCCACTGGGGAGGGAACAAGGTAATTTAACTGTGGGGTAAGAGCCTGTTTCCAGATAGGAAACATATTGAAAATGTGCCAAAGCATGTTGTAAACCCAAATCCTAGTTTGCATATAGTCACACAGCCAGAGAGCAGCAGTGGTGGCTGAAGGAGATGCCGAAGGAGAGACAGAGGAGGAGGGCAGGTGCTACTGTACTCCTTGTACTTAAATTCTCAATATTCTTGAACAGCAAACAACAAAAACCCTAAACTAAAAAGGTGCAATGGTACAAACAAACAAACAAAAAATCCCTCAAACAAACAAATCCCCAACCAGCCAATCCACTTTTATAAATTTGTCAGATAAGGTTTGTTTTTCTGGATTTCTTTGAAGATGATGCTATTGCAAGGCCATAGTCTCTGATAAAAAGCTGGCTGCCTCAATCCTGCTGTACTTTTTGTGCCTGTTTTGCATGGTATTTGCCCTCTTCTGATGGCAAATGACAGACACTGTGTTAAGCATGACTTTCATACCAGCACCATGCTGCTTGTCTTTTTTCATTTGTTTGGAGCTGCTTTGGCTGCTGTCCAGCTGCTCACCTTGTCTTGCAGTGCTGGTGTGAGCCCCAGGCACCTGGGTGGCTTTGGAGCAGGGAAATCTGTGTGCAGCTGCTGCTCAGGCGCTGCCTGATGGGAGAGTTTGAGGAGCATTAAGTGAGATGTTTATAGGCAGATGGCTGCAGAGAACTTGAACAAATGAGTGGTAATAGCTGGAGCATGTACAGTGCTGACTTAAAACTTCCCAAAGGTTCTGAGGTCTCAGACACTCCGAAGTATGTTGTCACTTACTAACTGTTCTGGCAGGGCAGGATGTTGGAAAAGTCATGCAGTTACAACTGCAGAAATGGTTCTGCAACCTGGGCCTTGCATCAGTGGTGAGCAAAGAGCCCTTGATGTTCTGTTGTACTCTGCTAGATACCACGCGAGGCTGTCTGCCAGCAAGGGTTCTGCCTCACTGATTGATTTCCTCATGGAAGAAATACCTTGGGTTCCCCATAATGCTGAGCGTCCTTGTATGTCCGTATCTGTTTGGGTTTGGGTAGGTTCAGCCCTCTGAACACCCATCCAGCAGCCATTCTGGGACAGAGCAAAAGCACTTGGGATGTTCTATGTGCCCGTGCACAGGCTGCATCACACTGACTGGGCGTAATTTCCTATGCTTTGGTCATTACAAGCTCTGTGGAGTGTTTAAGGCCAGGAGAGATGGGCTGCAAGCAGGACAGTCTGTTGAAGTGGATACTGGTGGCTCATCTGCCTGCTGGCATTTTGGTTTGTCACTGAAGGTGGCTACACTCCCAAGTCCAGGCTCCATGGCTGTGGTTCCAACAGCACTGCCATGCGTTCCCATGGGCTTTCTTGGATGTATTATACTGCCTCTCTACTTAGGTTGTCTCTATATGATGAAAGCTTTTTCTATATAGTAAACAGCATCTAAAAAGCTGCTTTTAAAATGCAGCTTCTGTGCTAGTGAGAGGCTTCTGCTAAGTTGTGCTTCTACACCACAGGTGCTGCCCTCTGTAATGCTCCCTTCATTCCCCAGATTTGGGAAGGCTTGGGCAGGGTCAACCATGAAACAGTTTTTCTTACAACCCTAAGCGGAGTCCCTGCATCCATGCCTTAGGCTTCCTTGTGATCTGGAGTTGTGGTCAGTAGCAGTGATGTCTTGCACCTTACTGAGTTTAATGAATCAACTCTTACACCAGGCTTGCAAGAGCTTTGTGTTGGCCTCTGCTGTGGGTACAGCCTCTTCTCTCCCACCTCTTCTACCCTTCCTACATGAAGACATTAAATGCTGAAATAGCAGCTGCTTGACAAGGGAATACAGATGCATTTGAATACTTTGTATGTTGTATTTACCTTCATGTGGAAAATCCATTCCTTTCCTTCTGACTGATCATTATTAACTTTGCTTGGACCTGTTTTGGGAGGTAGTCTCAAACTTAAGAAAAGCCTGAGCATTATGCATGTGTGAGCTCCACTTAAATTACCCTAGTGCCTCACAAATCAGTTTGTGCAAGAACATGTGTGTTGAGAACAGAACAGCACTCAGGAGGTGTCTGGGTCCTGTTTTGGGACCTGCATGACTCACTCATGTGGCAGCACAGATCCAAGCTAAACTCTTGCTGTTGGATTAGGGTTCAGCTTCCCTCTATGACTGCATCTTGCTGCATCTTTTCTGGGTACCAGTGTTCTTGTCCAGTCCTCCCTTGCTGACGTATCTGAGCCATTTCAGGTTGGTAATCCTCTCCCCAGTTATGTGTTTTTTCAGCAACATTTGCTCTGAGAGTTGCTTTAAATATTGCTTGAACTGTCTTTTTAACTCTCCTCTCAACATAGGAAGGTGAACAAGGAGAATGGGGGGTGTGAACTGACATTAGTAATAGTGACACTGGCAAATGCCTGTAAAAAAATTGTGGATGAAGGTATTATATGTCTGGCTACTCCACTTGTTTGGGCATCTTCCACATGTTATATTTGGGATCCATTCCCATCCTTTACCCTGATATTCTGCTGTGACTGGCAAGGCAGCTGGTGAAGCAAGATGGTGTCTGCCACACCATCAGTGTGTCCCCACCACAGTGATGAACCCCACCTCCACCTGGGGCTGCTTGTTCTCAGAAGTCAACAGGAGATGTGGCAAAAATGAGCGCTGGCTCCAGGGTCACTAAAACAACTTTTTCAGGGGTTTTCTTGGGAATGCCAGCATGCTGTGGTTATTGTTTCAACAGCAATATTCGAGCTGAATGGATTGCTTGCCCATTCAGAAAGATGGGAACGTGGGTTTAGCCTTTAGCCTAGAATGTAGGCTGTGGCTGTTGATTTAGATGAGACTTCAGACAGCTTCAACTTGGGAACCATCGTCTTGTTTGTTTACTTGAGTGGACTGAGAAGACTTTTCAGGCCCTGTTGAGGCCAGGTGGTACATTTGAGCTCAGATTTTTGTCCTTGCTCTTCTTTCTGATCCCCTGTTTTAACAGCTTTGAGAGTAGAGACTTTCAAGGCAAATCTGTTTGCTTTGTGTCCTGTAAGCAGCAGAAATAGCTGAAGACAAGCACATATTTAAGGCAGGGGAAATGTTCTGCATTTTGTAGGCATTTCAAGAATTTCTGGGAAATTGCATTACTAGCAGGGTGTGAAGGACATGAGTTTGAATGTGAAAAAGGGCACTTGCTTTAGAGGGGCTCAGATGGTTGTAACCTAGTCTGGGTGCCTCACGCCCTTGGAATACAGCACAGGGCACCAAAATGGGCCTGGGTGGGCAGGCATGTCACAGACACTTCAATTGGACATTTGAATTGCAGCACTCAACTGTAGGCATTGAAACCCTGTGCTGTATCTGATCCAGAGCCCCAGTGGCAGCGTGTTTTGATTCACTTTAAAACCTTCACTGGATCACTGTGAAAAGACATGGAAAAGACAAATAGCCTCTCTTTTTTTTTTTTTTTTCCTTTTTAAATAACATTATTGGGAGGGTGACATTCTGCATTTTTTTTTGGCTAGTTTGGCTCTTTCTAGTAACTTCAGAGTCGCTCTCCCACCTCCCGGTGTTTTTTTTGGCTTGCTGTTAACAAAGTGCAATGGAGCCTGAGCACTTGGCTCCTCTCGATGCTGAGCATGACTTCAAGTATCCTGGTACAACAGCAACATGCTTGAGGTGGGGGGGAATGCAACCCTGCATTTCTCCTCTTTCCACCTTTTTCTTTTGGAGGAGCCACCTGTTAGCATTACATCAGCGGCTCATAGGAATGCTGCAGCCTCCTACCAAAGGCCTTGCGCATAGTTCTTGTATTGTTTGCACTGAAAGAGCTGATGTCATGCCAGCTGATGTCATTGTGTGCTTTGTGGGATCGCCATGGAAACCAGGCAGGTGGGGAGCCTGCCGCTGATGTCAGTGCAGAATGAGGTGTAGAAAGATGGTCCACTTTGCTTGCTCCAGCCCTGCGAAGCTGCCCTCCTGAAAAAAAAAAATGGGAGGGGAGGGAAATGGTGCTTGAAAAAGCCAACAATAGAGCAGGGAAGGCACAAGTTTCCTTCACTGAAAAAGTGACTTCTCCCTCCCCCCTCAGATCCATTTCCCAATCCATTTTAATGTCCTAAAAATAACTCTTGCTAGATATTTTCAGGTGGCAGGGGCAGCAAAGGGAGAGCTGTTTGCCACATGTTAAGCAAGCACCTCAGTCACTGTTAGGTTACAAGGAGTGGTTTTCTTTTGTTCGGGTGCACAGACAGGTGCATGCTGTTCCCTGGCGCGATGCTGGGGTGAGCTGCTCCCGTCCTCCTCAGAGCTCTTGGGTGGGGGAATGCCCTGCAGGGCTGCTAAAGGGCAGGTAAAGCTAAGACTATCCCAGCTGGCTTGCTGCTCTGCTTTAGTGTGCTGATAGCCCCCTGGCCCCTAGTTTTGGTGGTTTTCTTTATTGGAAAAACACCATCCTTGTCACCCAGGCTGGTAGGTGAGGCAGCCACAGCAGGCTAATGTTGCACAGAGGCGTGTTTGTCTGTGAGCCCATTCCTTGGCACCATCTGCAGAGGGAGGACAATGCCTGCTGCTGATTCATGCCACCCTTGCTGTTGACAGCCCAGTGACACTGTTACAGTGGTGGGGACAGTAAGAGCCAGCTCCGGCCCTCGTGGCCCCAGTGTGTGCTCTCAAGGAGTCTTGTGGTATCTAACCAAAGTATCTGCTTGGTCTCTCTTCCCAGGAGGACTCAGCGGTTTCAGGCAGAACCATGAAAACCTCTGCGACAACTCCCTCCAGCTGCAAGAGTGCCCTGAGGGGGGAGGAGGGGGCGGTGCCTCCGCTGTGCCCCCCGTGCTACCTCAGTCCATCCCCACCACACCAGACATCGAGAACGCTGAGCTCACCCCCATCCTGCCCTTCCTGTTCCTCGGAAATGAGCACGATGCTCAGGACTTGGAGAAAATGCAGAGGATGAACATCGGCTATGTCATCAACGTGACCACCCACCTGCCCCTGTACCATTACGAGAAAGGCATGTTCAACTACAAGCGGCTCCCGGCCACTGACAGCAACAAGCAGAATCTCAGGCAGTATTTTGAAGAGGCTTTTGAGTTCATTGGTAATTACCCTTGCCTGAAAATACTCCTGTTTGGTTTTTTTATTGTTATTATTTTTACCCGTTACAACAGTTTAGAGCAAACTTTATGCTTTGCCAACAGCTCTGAAGGCTGGTTAAGGCCATATTTCCTTTAGTCTGGGTTGTCAGAAGTGCTGAGCATCTCATATTTCTGTCCTTTCTTATCTCTGGCACATCCGGTTAAGTAGCCCAAGGTTAGTTTTTATGCAGTGATAGTAACACCTTCCTCCAGGCTTCTAAATACAGGAAACCCCACAAAATTGAGACTTTCGTCATCCCCTCTTTTTGATTCCTTTGCATTCCTGGTTTCCACAGTGGCTTCCAGCCAGTTTTTCATAGTGGCTTTTCTTAATGGTGTCTCAGTCTTTGCTAACTTAATGAGAAAACTGACAAACTTTCACACTTGGCTTGTTCCACCATTAGATTTGTAGCTTCACAGTGTATGTGTGGTTGAGTGGATAGTGATGAAAACTTGCATTAATAAGCCTCTAAACCCTATAGTCTGTGTGAGAGAGTTCACCACAGATATGCAGCTTGCTGTGGAGATGGCTGAAGAAGTGACCCAGCAGTGTTGTTCTGGACCTCATTACAATCAACACAGCACAAACTCAGCCAGGTTTAGGGCCATACTCAGCTAGGCTAAAGCCAGATGGTCACTTCAAGCAGGGCTGGTCAGAGAGGACTTCAGCATGTGGTACTGAAAGCCTTTGAGCACCTTTCCTTGCCCCTCTAGACATCTTTGTGGACACTGCTTTTGTTCCATAGTAAAGGTACTTCCCTAGCACAAGTATGTGTCCTGAGAGGTTTTCTGAAATGTTCCGGGGGAACCACTGACATAAAATTCTATTTTCTTGTGCTGAGACTGAGCTAACTCCTTTACCAATACTTCAGGCTTGATGGAGGAGTCGTAGACAGAGGAAGAAGTGTGCTTGCGTGCTGCACTGCAGCGTCGGTCCTTGACTGACCCTGTACTGGAGTGGCTGCAGAGCCGTGTTCCTCCCTGCCCTCCTTTGTGCTGGCTCTGCACTCAGGTGCACGTGGGCTCAGTAAGGATGGGAATGGGTGCCAGGGCAGCTGGGCCAGGCTCAGCACGTTATTGTGAGCCCATCTGCCCCTGCTGCGTGCCGGGCAGGGCTGGCAGCTCAGAAGCAGAGGATGCCTCAGCCTCACCTGGTGTGTCTCGGCAGGGGCTCGCAGCGTGCTGATGCCTGTGCTCTGTAGTCACACTGCTTTAGTGAATTGAATAGAGAAATCACTGCTTATGCTGTAGTTCAGGTGAGTTCTACCACTCTGAGCCTTTGGGCTTGTCTTCTACAGTGTGAAGGATCAAAGGATCTCTAACTCAAATTTTCCCTTGTGTTCCTAACCCAGCTCCAGTGGTACCAGTAGTGCTGTCAGCTCCCCAGGCTGTTGGTTACTGTGTGCCTGGGAAGGTGAACGCTTGTGTGGGTGAAGGGCAGGGAAAAGGGAACCTTGCCTTGATCCTCTGGGAAAACAGCTGCGTCAAGAAATCCAGTAAAACCTTAAACTTTGAGTTCAATAAGATGGGGAGATGCAATAGACTAAGCTTAGGTAAAGAGACTGTGAAGCTC
Organism: Hylia prasina; assembly: GCA_013397195.1. Classification (NCBI taxonomy): domain Eukaryota; kingdom Metazoa; phylum Chordata; class Aves; order Passeriformes; family Sylviidae; genus Hylia; species Hylia prasina. The sequence goes on along the minus strand of VYXD01008701.1, from coordinate 194,380 downwards.
CACTGAGGGCCTTCTGAGGTATAAGAGAGATTTCTGCTTTCCTCATCCCCATGAATTGCAGGATTGGAGTTCTCAAAACCAGTGAAAGATAGTGTTTGGCTTGTGACCTTACCAAGAGAAGAGAAAGCAGTTTTGCTCTGGAAAGGTTTAGAAAGCGTTTCAAAACCCATTTTATTTTTCTTTTTAATAATTACAGCTTGAGGGCCTGTCTTTGTTTTTAATAAACAAATATTTCTGCATTGAGAGTTTTTCTTCTGTATCAACTTACCTAGCTGGGGAGTAACTGGTCAAAGCTTTCCCTTCCTCAGGGTAAACTTTAAATTGCATTAGAGAAGATTTGGAAATGTTTAAACAGCAGATTGTTGGCCTGTGTTTCTTTAAATATACCTTCCGAAAACCACAACTAACCCCAGGTTGAGCTAAGACTAAAACCATAGGAAGTGAAATCATCAGAAACTCTCTGGGAATGTGTGTCAAAATGCGTTAGAGAGTTTCAGCTTCCTGAAATACTAACTGGCAAAAATGTCTAGAGGGAAGTTGGCTTCATTTATGCTTTCACAGTACAGGTTGAACATGTGGGGTGGGTTAAACTGTACTCTCAGTGGAGTTGGATTAATGCCAAAATCTGCAAACTAAATTCGTGTTCCTCCTGTGGATTGAAACAAAAGAAGTAGTTTGAAGTATCACTTCCTGAAAGTTCCATCTCCTGTTTTAAAAGCAAGCTGTGGCAGATGAGGATGGTATGGTAGTGAATCTCCTCTCTCATATCCTGTTAGCAGAGTCTTGTTAGAAGGACTCTGTGCCCCCTAAATGCTGCCCAGGGTGGCTCCCTCTAAGTGATGAATCTTGGTGTGTGTGTATCCAGCTCCTCTCTTTGCAGAGGCAGCACAGCAGAGAGCCCCACTTAAGTTCAAGAGTAGCTTTGTAAAGCTTCAGAGGACAGGGCTTTGAAACAGAATTATTGTTACGAATTGAATCTGAAAATACCTGGTCTTTAGAAGAGTGGTTCCCTGCTTTGAAAAACAGGGAGGTTGAGATGCTAACATAACACAGCAGCATTGTGACTGAGGTGGAAATGGAGCCTGAGATTCCTCATCATGGGCCTTGCCCTCCTCACAAAATGCTCCCTGGCAGTGAAGCAGCATCTCTCAATGCATGGTTCCACTAATAAATAGTAGAGAGTGGATGTGAGGATTTTCAGTGTCAGACTGGACTGGGAGTTTCACATTCAGTAGCTCTGAAACCTTGGGAGAAGATGTGCTGGAGGGGAAGGGGAAGAGATGCTGTTGTGCTTATAATCAAATCAAGAGACTTTTCACATTAAGTTAAGCTTGATTGCACTGAGCTTGTTCTAATTTCTGGACTGGCAAAAATCTTTCTTTCTTCTCTCTATGTCGTTTGCAGAGGAAGCTCACCAGTGTGGAAAAGGTCTCCTCATCCATTGCCAGGCCGGTGTCTCCCGATCTGCCACCATCGTTATCGCATACTTAATGAAGCACACACGCATGACCATGACGGATGCCTATAAATTTGTCAAAGGCAAACGACCAATCATTTCCCCCAACCTTAACTTTATGGGGCAGTTACTGGAGTTTGAAGAAGACCTGAACAATGGAGTCACCCCGCGAATCCTCACACCAAAGCTGATCGGTGTCGAGACTGTCGTGTGACAGCTGAACTGCAAGGGGGAGGAACCTGTTCTTTACCTGATTTGGGGCAGCGATGCGTGGGTTATGGGGTTTTCTTTTTAGATTTCAAAGGGGAGTTTTGTGGCAAACTTTTTGTGAATAAAAACCTTTTTTTTGTAAGGAAAGGTTTTTAAAAGATCCAAGAACTTTGCTGGGTTTGGGATGCTGTTATGATTTCCTTCTCAGACACCGGCAGAATAAGGACACTTCAGAGCAAAAGGAGTACTTTTTAAAATAAAAACAAGAAGAAGAAGAAAAAATGTTGGGCTTTTTTTCTTTTAATTTGTATTTTTCCCTCCTCTCCGGCTACTTGTAGAGTTTATGGCTGAGTAGTCTGTGCAGGTTCATAGACTGAAGAAACCTAAGTTGAAGACGAAACACAAATAGCCAAAACAAAGCAGAAAAAGCCACTCTGAAAGAGAAGGGGCTTCGTTCTGCAAAGGCTTTGCTAAAGATAACCTAGCAAAATGCTCACTGATGCAAAGGAAATCAGAGCAGCTTAAAAGTCTGCAAGGCACTTTTCACACTCCTGACTCAAACTAAAGAAGAAAACCAAGTTTATTTGGCGTGTTTCATGTTCCAGTTCTATTTTTCTATTTTGGGGTGTTCGGTTTTAACAGTAAGGGACTTTGATCATTCTATGCCATATGCCTTCACTGGCTTCTTGTGCAATAATAATTTGGGGTTTGTTTTGAGTGTTCAAACCAATTAAGAGTTGGCTGCCCACTAATAATAAGATAATAATTTTTAAAATCTGATAGTACAACAGCAGCCAGCTTGGTTCAGAAAGGATAAATGAGAGCAATTATTTTGTTCCTTTATATGATTTTGATCCTGGTTACAATGCCATAAACCTTGTTACATATGTATATCAGAATGTACAAAAATCTAGAACAAGCAAAGTTTATTTAAAAATATTTTTCGCACAAAATATTGGTGTGTTTCAGTTGTCTATGTAAAAGAAATTTGATTATAAAACAAAAAATCTTTTGGAAACTGTGTGTTCTTTTATTTCTTTAGCCGTTTTCCATTTTCTTTGTATGGGATGGGTTTTTGTTTTGTTCCCTTTGGTTTGTTTTTTTGTGGCATTGTACCTCTCCCACTGAAAAAATTGATCTCTCTTGTTTGGCATCTCCCCTTCAGTGTTGCGTTCCTGTCCTCTGCTGGTGGAACGTGTTTTCTTTACTTTCTGCTGTACTCTTGCATCTCTCTGTAACCAGATTTTTCTCTCTGGTTCAACTGAATTAACACTATTGGTGAGGGCTTTTTGGAACAGACCTGTTTTTTTAATACCTCAGTAGCCATTTGGAAAAATAAGAAATAAACAATCTCCACTGATTCCTTTCCATGTTCCTGTAGTTAGCCTATCTTCTATGTTACAAAATTGTCCGGTTTTTAGACATATGTTGGTCACGTGTGCTTTTCCCTGCCTCTCTATAGCCCCTTTTTTTAGCAGTTTCACAATTCCTGGCAATCATCCTCCCAGGATTTTCCCCTCCCTCTTGCCCTTCTTCCCTTCCTGCCCATCCTTTTCCAGCTGTGTCAGTGTTGTGTGGTGTGTATTGTAGGGCTGATGTTTCTGCCTGATAGTCTCCCCTGGGTGGCTGCCTTTCGCTTTCCTTGTTTGTAGTCACTTTTTTTTAATGATATGGTATAACCTGATCTGTTCTGGACTGTTACCACCTCTAAAGTTCATTTGTATGAGGCTAAAATGAGTTAGAAAACATTTCTCATATGATTCTGTTGTGGAAACTGATCTGTCCCTGGAAGGCTGATAGCAGTGAAGGCTTTTCCTAGATGAAAACCTACATGGACTGAACCAAGTGTAAAACAGGACCTGTTGGAAAACTTAATGTATAATCACATTAGACATGTATATTTTTATGGACATTTTACTTAAAATGTTGTTACTATACAGATATTTTCTTGAAACTTATCCCTTTATTAAATTATTTTTCTACTGGAGTTGATTTTTAATTTTTTTTATTATTTTCTATGATTATTATTGGTCCTTTCATTGAAAACACCCTTGGCAATGATGCTGCCCAGGCAGCAAAACCTCTTGGACTGTGATTGCTCCTAGAGCTAAGGAGAGAGTGGCTGGACAGAGAAGGTGCCATTTATGGTTGGGAGCCTTTGTGCTTTGGGAGGAAAGGAGGTCCCTTAGCAAAGCTGCTCTGCTTCCCTCCCTCCTCCCTTTCCTACTGTTTGGGCCCAACCTCTTCAGCTGTCCTCAAACAAGTGCAGGTGCCCCTTGTAGGGGAGGGAGGTAGGAGGGAGGAGGTTAGAAAACCTTTCTTACCAGAGAACCAAAAGCAGCAGCAGCAGCAGGACTGAGGGCTGGCTGGAAAGCTGGTCCTGGGAGCTGCTTGTGGCCATAAATACTGTGTAATAGTGCTGGTGTTCTGCCAGGGAAACAGGTTATTCACCAAAGGGAGCATGCAGGCTGTGTATATGGGGCCCAGCATGAAGGGAAGGAGGACTTGATTCAAAGTTGATCTTCCATGTTATTGCTTTTCTTGTTCCTGTTTGAACACCTCGAGAGGGAAGAAAGTTTTGCTGCACCAACATGACTCAACATCCTCTGGTTCAGCCTCAGCCGCTGCATGCTGAGTGCATTAGGATCAAGTCTGCAGCCATGTAAGTGCTGGTGTTTAATTCTTACTTGAGCCAATGGGTAGCTCTTGCAGCCTTTAGTGAGTTACTGGCAGCAGAGGATTTGATGTGTTTGCCTCAGTCAGGCTCAGCAGTTTGGCTGCTGTTGCTCCATGCACTGGTGTGGAGCTGGAGTTTATGCTGCAGGAACCCTGTCAGCCTGTGCTTGTCACTGTGAGGAGCAAAGCTTGATTTTATTCTCCAGTGTGATGGTCTTGGAAATGATGAGGCAAGGCAGTGCAAGGCTGTGAGTGAGTGGAGTTTGCTGTGGCTTTGTTGGTAGTGGAGATGGGCTGATCAAACCCTTCTTTCCTGCAGACCATTCCTTGGAGGGGACCTCTGGTGGGTTATGTCCCCCTGAAGGCAATGCTGGGAAATGGCAGCCTGAGAATTGCTTCACCAGGGATCAGGTTGGAGAGTAATGCTGATTTATTTTCAGGCAGAATTTACTGAAGCTAGTAAATGATCAGTTAGCATCTTTACTCTAAGGGCAGGAGAAATTCAGTGCGGGTTTGAGAGTCCTGCCTGTGTGCACCTTTTGCTTCCTGTTCTGCTACCCAGTCGGATGCACTGCGAATATGTGCCTGTGTGTCAGTACAAAGCCCCTGCCTGAGCACTACATGCTCCTAGTCAGAAAAAAAATTAAAGGTCTGCCCTCATTTCTGGGAGGGGGCAAGGCTGAAGGGATGGGGGCCAGAACTGTGTTGGGGTGGCAAAGGAACACCAGAAAGGTTATTTATGACTTTAAAGACAGAATTGAGGTTTGACCACCCACCCCCTGCTCTTACTGCTGGCTGTGACACCCCCCTCAGCCACTCCAAGGTGAGGCGTGGTTTAAAAAAATGGGAAAATCACTCAAATAGCCTTTTATTCACATGTGGGTGTCAGTGAGACCAAGACCTGCTTTTCTCTGTTTGGTGTCAGCATTGTGCTCATGTGCGAGGCGTGCTGAAATAGGCGCAGTCCTGGAAAATTGATTACCTCATAACTCATTTTCCATTTCTCCCCTGAGTTCTTGGTTCTGAGGATATTGCCCAGGTCCTGTGAGTGGCTCCCTGAGCTCTACCTTGCAAAGCAAGGCAGGCAAGGTGTTGTGAGCAAGTGCTGCTTCTTGCTGGGAATTTACTTTCTCTTTACAAATGGTGACCCAGCTGTGTGTGAGACCTGCTGTAATGCTCTATTAAAGCTAGAACTGTTCAGTTCATCCATCTTGCAAGCTGTCCTGACTTTAGAATTGTTCCAGAGCAAGAGAGTGCTTAACTTTCCATGCTAAGCAGCTCATATGTTTTATTATTCTTGGTCACACTGGAGATAACTGAATCCCCCTTCTTGTCTTGGCAGATAATTTTCTGAGGCTTCCTATGGCTTTACCTTTCACAGATGTGCCAGCATGCTTTGGAAAAAGACAGGTGGAAAGGTCCCTTCCCTACCCTCTTGACAGATACAGACTGAGAGTGTTTTGAGCTGAAGCAATCGTGTAGGGAGTGCATTGGTGCCTTATAGTCACTAGCTCTGCTAAGGATTCCTTGCAGGGAGGTGTGCTCAGAAACACAGGTTGGAGCTGACCAGACTGAGGAGCCACAAGGTGTGTGGGAAAAGGCAGATGGGGGCAGTGTTTTGGCCTTCAGTCCTGCTTAGCCACGGTGAATCTGGCTCCTGCTATGTGTACTACCAGCAGCAGGAAGGCCTCTGGGAACTGAAGGTGCTGATTCAGTAGGGAGAACAAAAAAGCCTCTGGGAACTGAAGATGCTGATTCAGTAGGGAGGACAAAAATAAAGCCTGCTATCACTGACTGAACTAAGGAGGGAATGAGAGATAAGTAGTTGAGGGCTGGCTCATTAGCAGGTATCTCCTTTCCTGTAGCCTGTTTGTCTGCTGATCCTGTAGGTACCACAGAGGAGTTACTGATGAGCAAGTTTCAAATGGTTTGAGCCAGCCTGAGATCAGTAGCCAATAATCAGAGCCATTTGTTTTCCCAGTGAGTGTGCAGCTGCTGGAAACAAAGTTCAGGTCCTGCTATGTTCCCAGAAGTGATCCTGGGTGCTGCCAGCCCCTGTCATCCTCCCACTGCTGGGTGCACTATTAATCTCTCTGCTCAGTCCAGTGCTCATTTTGCTGAGGGTTTTCTTGCCTCTGCTGTCTCCACTCTTTCTGTTAGGCCCTTGTCCCAGTGGAGCATGAGCTGGAAGAGCAGGCTCCTGCCTTGTCTTGCTTTAGATGTCTTCTGCATATTTTCCAGTCCTGTCATTCTTCAGACTGGAGGAAAGCAACTTCAAGTCAGTCATTTTTAAGGCATATTGCAGCAGGACAAATGTTTGCAATGATCTTGATGCGCTTCTGGCGTGATTTGGTTATTTCAGGCAGCAACTCTTCTTGGGGGCCCAGAGCCCAAGACGTCCTGCAGCAATTCCAGCTTGCAACTGCCTCCTTACTAGAAACAAGGGGCACTGTTGGGATGGAAAATTGCATATTTCAATCACCTGCTGAGCATCTCTAGTTGGTGCTGCCCAGGTGGTGAGGCCTCTCAGGTGTGCTGTGAGCCAGAGGAACAGTAACAGAACTTACCCAAGGTGCAGCCAGAAATCCTACTGCTGATTTGGTGACTGAGCTGCCTTGCTCTTGGCATCTTTATGGAGACAGTATCCTGCAGTACGTAGAGATGCAGTCCCTGGCCTTGGAAGCAGTCTGAGGTCCTGTTGAATTTGGCTGGATCCAGTCTGGCTTAAATCCTGCCCTGTGAGATGCCCATCTGTTCAGCATCTTCCTGGGATGTGACGGGAGTTTGTCAGACTGAGCCAAGAGCCTGTGAGCTCCTGCTTCAGGGCTGGGTTCATTTCAGTGGCAAGGAAAAAAAACCTAAAGGTTTATTCCTGAGGATAAGAATGGCTGTATCTTGGAGCGGAAGAGTTCAGCACAGTACCGAAGCACTTGAAAAAACCTTTATGTGAACCAGAGGGTAAAATTAAAAATGTAACAAACTATTTCTGTTAGATCATTAAACAACAGGTTCAATATAATTTGACTCATATGTCTTATCTTTACACTTCTGTACCTTAGTTTCTTTGATTGTCTATATATAAGAAGTCACATTGGAGAGCATGGATTTATCCTGAAGATTTATTTATCATGGAGAGATGAAGGAGCTGTCTGGCACTTGTAAGTTTCATATCAAGTTGCTCTTCTGGCAGATGCCAGGGGAGCATTTAAAGAAGATCACATTGTAGAGCAGCATAGTAAGTTGCTATAAGGATGGGCAGAAGTTTGTCTGTGGTGCAGGGACTCTGCATAGAGGGCTGCTGGGTTGAAGAATCTCTCTCTGGTCCAGGACACAGGCAGGTACAAAATGTCTAGTCAGAGGCATTGGCAGCAGCTTCAATGAGAGCATGTTGGTTGTTAAAATCCATTAGGGTAAAGGAAGAGGATGTTGGTGTGAAAAACTGAGATACTAGCAGGTGGCTAAGGAGCTGTTCATATTTTCAGAGATCTGAACAAGGTCTGGCAGTCCTGAACCAAGCTTTGCCCTGCTAGCATCCATTTGGAAGCTCTTTTCAGGGCATCTGGTTTTGATGTAATGTTGTGCATGTGCCTCAATGCTTTGCTTTGCTCTCTGTAATCCTTTAACACCTTTCACACCTGGGATCAAACTTTTGCAGTTCCTGATAGCAGCATGTACGGAGTCATTTCCAGTGTGAGGCAAGCAGGTGCCAAGGGGCACACTGGTGGCTTATTTCCCTCCTCAGTTTTCAGCTGTGCTCCTTGAGTGGTGAGGGCTGTGGTGACCATCAGGACATGGCGTGGAGCTGTTGACCTGCTGGAGTGCAATCTGCTGGAGAAACTCCTCTGGGCTTAGCTCTTCTGGGCTGGGGTCTGTGACAGTACCTGGAAGGGAAACTCCAGTGCCCTGGGTGAGCAGTAATAATCTCAGAAGGTTTGAAGAGTCCAGTTCCTACTCTAGATTTTGAAGCATATTGACAACTTGATGCAGGGTCACAAATATGTAACATTTGTCAGGGAATCGAGGCAGATAAAATGTTTACTGCTCTGTAGGACATGTATGAAACATAGTATGTTGGACATAATAAAGGATTTAGCTTATTTGGAAGTCCTCTCTGCCTGGAAGTATCACCCACACTTGTAAATAACAACATGGAAGCAGGAGGCAAGACCTCATCCTTTAGACAAGTGTTGTCTCTCCCATTTTGTAGCTGGAGCAGATGAGAAGGATCTCCGTGGTCATAGGTCAGAGTGAGGAACAGAGCCCAGGAGCTAGAATTCCTCCTCCTTTAGTAATGTCACAAAACCATTTCTTATGCTGACAAATGTGGTGATTAGCTACAGCTTCAGACACTGAGGGCCTTCTCCTTGCAGCTGGAGCAAATTAGGTGCTCCAGCTCTCCTATGAGCACTGAAAATGCCAGAGGACTTTTAGCCACCCCAAAGTGGCACAGAAGGCTTGTTAGTGCCATTCACCTGACACCTTTCTCTCTTTCTCATTAATGCTGTATGAGCATTAGCAAGTGGTCCTCCATACCTTAGCTCCAGGGGCAGAGCAATGTGTACATATGGCTGTTACCCTCCTATATTTAACAAAGCTGTGATTACATGCAGATATAGAAGGGTCTGATAAGCTGTTTGAGTGTGCAGCAGAGAAATGGCACCAAAATAGTTGTAGTGTTGTTTCTAATTGCAACAGATGAGCAGACTGGCTCATTAATCCTCCCTATCAGCAGCACATAGCCTGTCTGCACAAGAATAGCCCTGATCTCAGCAAACCTGCATCCAGCTCTGGCCTTCAGTTTTCGACATATTTGGAAAGGACGAGCTTCCAGCACAGCCCCGAAGGGACTTCCACTTGGCTGGTCTGACCCTCCATGGCAGACATGACCCAGAGTGTGAGGGGTTCTGCAGCGTTTTGGGAGGCTGCCAGGGTGCACACACGTCTGTGCAGCCCTGGCCTTAGGCCGAGCAAGAGCGCTGCTTTGGCAGGTGCTGCAGTGCAAGCGCTCAGATAATCATGGAATTGTTAAGGTTGGAAAAGTCCTCTCAGATTGAGTCTGACCATTAAATACCTCTGGCGAAGGGTGAACCTTTGCCCCAGCATCTCCCATGGCTCCGAGCGTGGTGTGCAGGTCACTAAATAAATATTGTGCAGGCAGGAGGTTTGCTTTGGGGACAGGCTAATAATGCCTGTTTGAAAGATTTTTTCCCTCACCATTTTCCTTCATTTCAGTTGTGCATGTTGTATTGGCTTTGAAGGCTGCAGAGTTAGCAGCATCCTACAGCACACTGCTGAGGTGGGGATGTGTCAGCTGCGTGCTTGCATCTGGCTGGGGCCCCTTGGTCAGTGCCAGCCCATCTCAAGGTTGGCACCTGCAGAGCTGAGCCCTTTTCCACTCACCACCTTGCAAAGAACATCTTGCAAGCTGTCCCGTCCAGGCTATGCTCAGCCTAATGGTCGTCCCAGCTGAATTCCTGAGGTGGCTGGATAAACCACTGGGCAATTACGTAAATAAACTCTGCTACCATTGCCCTGCTTTCACTGGGGTGACCACACATGAGGAAGCAGAAGAACCCTGGGCTGGTGCAATCTGTCAGAGTAAGAGTCATGCATGGGGAAACTGGGCAAAAGGATTTCTGGATCATCCTAACATCCCAAGGAACTTTACTATAGTATTTTTCCTTCTTCAACCTCTCCTATTCTATGTTTCTGTCTGCCAGTAGCCTTCAGTAACATTCCAGGCACATGGTGTACACACCACAGAATAATGATGGTTTGCCTATTGAAATCCTCCTTTCTGTTTCAGCTGGAAGGGGTGTTTCTCTTTGCTTCCTTTTTCACCCTTAAGGTGAAAAAAATCAGGCTTTTAATGATTGAAGTGTGGAAAAGACATAACCACCTTGTTGAAAAGTAAGGGAGACGTGGAGAAACAAAGGATGGCATGGACAGGGAAAATTTGGCACAGAAGTGAGAGTCCCCCCTCACCTGGATTTGAGGGACAATGACAGGTTTCTCCCAAGTGGTGGAGATTTGGGAACACCACCTCTGGCAGTTGATAGCAGAACCTCTTGAAGTGAGCTGCTGACCAGGGATAGAAATGAGTCCTGGGAGCTGGGCTGGAGCAAACTCCACTACTTTTGCTTCACTCATTTGTTTATGATATTGGCCTGGTTCAAAGAGATGGCGACAATGACCAGATAGGCAGGGAGTTTCTGTGTGGCCAAAAATCCACCTTAGTCCCTGCTCTGAGCTATGGAGACAGCTGGGCTGAGATCAGACACCTGCAGAAGGCAATGGAGTAATTGTGTGCCCATCCAAGGGTTTGAGAACCTGGCAGATCCCCACCTTCCCAGGATGGGCCTGGGGCCATCTGGCTGAAAGCTGATTGGGTGCAACAAGCATTCTAATGCTGGGAGGCAAGGCTGGATGCAGTTTTTCCCACCTGAAGTCCATCTTGTCTTCCCTGCACTCCTTTTGCCATAAAGGTTAAATTCTGTGTCCCCATGGAGGGGCCTTGGGCACTTTGTCATCGCCCTGCTGGCTCTATCTCACTGCGGCTTCCTTGCACTTATCATGAGAAGGCTGAGATTTCTGTTCCTCATCATTTGACTGAACCTGAGCTATTTGAGGCTAAAATTTTCCATGCTGGATAGATGCCAAGGCTGAGCACCCCTTTATGAACATCTGAAGCTGATTCAATCTATTTCCATTGTATTCTTAGGCAACTCTCTTTTAACCTGAACTGATGAGAGTGCTTGGAATAAGATGTTTTGATTTTATTCATGAGGAAGATTAAAATAATTTAAATTTCATTAGGAAAATTATTTTCATTAACAACAAGACATTGCATAGAATGCATAATTCTCCTAAGAGTTTTGTTTAGAAAATAATTGGAAAGAAACCTTCTGATAAGGTCAGAGTGTGTCACTTGAACCTTTTTAGTGATGAAACTGCTCAGTTGCTCACCCCCTAAAAGGGCTTCATCTTCTGAATGCACATCAAAAATGAAATAAAGTTGCTGGTCAAAAGAAGTGCTTTGGATTTCCTCAAAACTTTTTGGTCATCTGGGAAGGAGCCATTTTTTAAATGGCTGGGTGTAGGTAGTTTTTGAAAGGATGGTGTTTCTTCCAGTGAGGAATGCTAATATTTCCCAGGGGATAATAATCCCAGATAGTAAATGTGAGAGAGAGGGGAGCTTTGTCTGCCTGCCTTGGTTGTTTCACAGTCTTTGCAGTCCCCTGAGGGCATGGAGGTGCCAGGCCAGGGCCTGCTGTGGGTCACCAGCAGGAGCACTGGTGCACAGCCCCTGCCTCCACTGCCCACGTCATGTGTGACCCAGATCTGTAAATGATGTCAGAGTGGTGTGCTGACACCCTGAAATGTGGCTGCTGCTCTTCTAGAGGAATCCAAGATTTCACTTGTGGTTGGAACCATGTAGAAGTGTCCAGCCTGGCCATGGTGGGAGGGAAAACAGAGAAAGGGGCTCATGTGTTGGGTTCATGTTGTCTTCAGGCAATTCATCCCACAGCATGGGCTCTGCAGTCGTGCTGCTGCTAAACCAGATTTCACAGGGCTATGAGTGGGAAAGGAAAATGCGAAAATGTCTGTGTCAGTGGTGGACAGCCCTTGGCCTGGAGGATGCTGGCAATGTATTTGTTCTGCCAAGACTATCTGGCAGCGCAGGGGGCTACAAATAGACACATATTTCTGAACTGGGTCTTAATGTGAAGGCAAAATTCTCTTTATAGAAAATAATGATGTATTCTCATGCTCATGAGAGATCTTCAAAACCCCCATTGACTTACAGAGGCTCTGCAGAGTTTCAGGCTTTCCCAAACAAAGCTTCAGTCTCTTTAGCCTGCCAGACTTTGAGGGAAGGGAAGCTTCCCCTGTAGATGACAGTTTCTAACAACAAACTCTATGCAGGTATTTCTTTTCTTCCTTCGTAATGCCTGTCTGATCCCCTCTGGGGGGCACTCAGACCAGAAGCACTCAGCTATGTTTACTGGGAAAATCCTTCATTTGATACCCTGAAAGTGTAAGAGAAGGACTGCGGGGAGTTTTGTGTTTGTAGTCTTGACAAGTGAACTGCTCATTTGCTGTTGAGCTGAGTGTGACGCTCCTGAAACATGTCCTGACCCAGGGCTGGCCACCAGCCAGGGCAGTGGTTACAGCTGGGGCTGATCTCACTGCCCTGGGAATCTCACCTTGTACCCATGTCAGGGGAGGTTTTCTTGTTTCTGCTCCTCATTCTGGGCAGGCAGGAATTTATGTGCTAAAGCGTGGTCTTAATTCTCTCTCTCAGCATTCCATCTGAGCAATGAGGGAAGGGAATTATATCTCAGATCTCAGTTCTGCTTGCAGAAATTGTGGATGGAAGAAGATAGGTTGGAAGTCCTTCAAGAGAAGCTGTGGCCTAAGGAGCAGATGATGGAACCACAGAACAGTTTGGGTTGGAAGGGGCACTAAAGATCATCTATTTCCACTCCTGCCTTGGTGCACCTCTCTGGATTCACCCTGAAAACACTTCGTGTGCTGCATGTGTTATCAGGGTGGGAATGCTTTTTATTAAAGCAGGAGCATTCAGAGATGCAGCAAAGGGGGTTAAGTATTCACTAGGGATGATTGGAATGAAAGGAAGCTTGATGTTTAGCGTAGTCAAGAAGGGAAAAAAGCAACACGTAGAAATTGGTTTCTCTGTGATAAAGGAGAACAAGCAGTAAAAGCTGGTAGAAAGACTCACAATACACTGTCAGAAAATCAGCCCAAAATGTCCTGGAAAGAGCAAACTGGTTCATAAGTATGACAAGACCATTAGCCTGTGAGAACCTGCCATCTAAGGCTGAGTTAGAAGCAAGCAAATTTTGCCTCAAAGGGATTTTAATATTTTGGTAATTCAGAGATATGTATTACTTAGTTGGTAAATTACCTCTTATTTCTCATAAAAGCATCAGCACCTTTTTTTCAGGACAGGTGTCAAGGACATTGGTTACATTTCATGCAATTCCAGCGATGAGGTAAAAGGTAATATTTTAAATAACTTTTCAGCAACTTTTCTTTATTAAAATGAGATTTTCAGAATTTTGTGTCTTGTATGCCCAGTTTTAGTTCTGCATGGATGATACTAGGGTTGGCTCCTCAGAATTATTTTGTAGAGGTTTGTAGCATTTTTTGAAAGTTGCTAGCAAAATTTTTACAGACCTGTGATCACAGCATTTAAGCAACCCATTTTACTCAAAAGCATCCTTGCAATTAGCAGTTTGAGTAGATTTTTAAGAATAAATCTACTTTGAAATGTCTTATTTTCCTTTTTACTGCCCTGGGGCTAAAGTTCCCAAAGCTTCCACTGCAAAGTGAAACCCTCTCAAATGTCTGATCTCAAAAGCCCTGCGAATGCTGCCTGAGGCTGGAGCTGTCAAGGACCTGGAAGTTTTCATTCTCTTTCTACACACCTGGTTCCTCTTGCTCCTCTCCCCAGGTTCTGTGTTCTACAAATGGAAATTCTGAGATAAGAATCTTTCCCCTTTCCCCTCCCCTCCTTATTATGTTTTGACCACTTGATTATCCTGTTCTAGGCAGGATGCAATATTTCTCAGAAAAGGTGGTCCTTTTTTCTTCCTTATCAGCCCCACTATAACCCAGAAAATAAATCAGTGAAAGTTCAAATTCCAATGTAGTTATCAAAATCACAGTGTTGGAGTTATTACAAAATATATCAGCCTCTCTGTACCCATGCTTTCAAAATTACTCACTAAGGCTGGCAGTTTGAGCAAAAATCTGTGTGTCTATTTAAAAGTGGCTACTAATAAATCCAGATTTTGAGCCTTGTCATGTTTAGCACCAGCGTTTTATCACTTTCTTGTAGTCCCTGACTCCATGGATGGTGGTGAGCATCAGTCATGGTCACAATTTGACCCACCTCAATCCACTGACAATGTACTTTTCCCACAACTGGAATTTCATCCTGTTTATTTTGCACTTGCTCAGCTTTCATCCTTCATCATCTTCTCCTTACCTGACCCTGAGGTTGAATGCCACAGAAATAATCCTCCCCAAACACTTAGCCAGCCTGTGTTCTGTCCTCCTAATCACAGACTAGTTGGCTGATTGACTAATTTTATTTCTATTATTTAATTTTATTGGTAAGCCTTTAAAGGATTTATTTTTGAATGCAAATAAGGGGATAATTATTTAATGTGATTATTTTATTGACGTACTTTACAGCATTTGTTACCTTAATTGCGTTGAGGTTTTTATATACTTACTGCATTACAGTCCTGATGGCAACACTGGGTTTTGAAATTCCAGTGAATAATTTAACTTCTAATCAGAAAAAAGTAAACCTTATGCCTGACTTCTAAGCTACTCTGACCTGACAAATTCAACTTCTGAAGCACCTTGTTCCTATGATCTCCTCCCTCCCTAGAGGACAGCATAGTCTTAAAATTTCTCCCTGAGAAACTAATTTGGTGTTGAGTTTGAGTGTTAACTCTGATCGCCTGTTGACCATGTGGCCCAGCAGAAGGGTGACAGGATAAGTCCATCTTATTGTCAGGTCACTTCTCAAGTCCAGTCCAGCCAGGTAGGTTCCCAAAAGCTGAGATACCTCTGGCATATGAAAAATGTGCCAGCAGTGAATGGATTTCTGCATCACTAAATCCCAACTGGAGGCTGGAAATTGCAGTTCTTTNAAAAAGGGGTAAGGAATTTAATGATTGGCTGCTCAGTCTTCACGGTTTCAACTTAAAGGCATTGCTGTTCTTGGTCTGTGTGCACGGGCAGGGAAACTGAGCTACTGCCAGCCTGAAGGAAGTTCTTTAGCAGTAACACTCTTGTAGTGATCACTTGCAGTCTATGAGTATTCCATAAAAATAACAAACAGATCTGCTGCCAGAATCTATAGAAGCCTCTTCATAAATACTGAAGCAAACTGGAGCCATAGTAATTGCTGCCAGACAGGACTGAATAATGTTTTTTTATAGCATAAAATTTGGGCTGAGAAAAGTTGAATTAAATACCTCAAAAGAAACAAATGTAAGACATTTAAAGAAAAAGTAGCTTTCTGGATAATAAGCAGAACCACGATCCTCTCTCCACATCAGTCCCTTGTTGATAATGAAGGGGGGGACTTGATTAGGAGGACATAGGTTATGGCTGAGATTGCTCAAGAAACAACATTTTCTAACTGATTGGAAAGAGTGGAAGTGGGCAGTTGTGAATGAAAATTTCCACCAGAGGAACTGATGGGTTGATAGAATGGTTATGCAGAGCTTAAAAAGTGATTCAGAAACAGTCTTGGGTCTGAGACATCTGTACCTTGCCTGAAAATGTTTGCATCAGATTCTGTGATAAATGTTCTAGTTCATCCTAACACAGTGATGGGTTTTCCCAAGAGATTCTGACATTCCTGATGCTTTCCCTCGCAAAGAGGGGTGCTCAGTGAGGATGATGCACTGTTTTATGCATATGTGAAGTGCCAATACTGAGTTACTGTGTCACCACGTCCTCAGCCTGTTGTCCCCTGCCAAATTTGCAGACATTCCTGACTTGAACCTTGGTGACGAAGAATGGTGAGATGCGGCTCCTGTGCTGCCTCTGCCCTCACGGGGCTCTGTGCCCCAGGCTTACAGACAGGAATCCAGCCTTTCATTAGAAAATGTGATACGAACTTGGAGTAAAGCTGAAGTTAAATGGGAATTAAAATGCTTAAAATGCTGGATGTCACGTAACACTAAACAGTCATCGACTGGTGTGAGGTACAGTCTCATCATAAGCCCCTCTCTCATCTAATTAGATGTAATAGGATCAAAATATAACAATATCATTAAATTACAATAATTGCAGGAAAGTGTGAATCATAACACAGCTAAAGCTCATTAAACCTGGTGTCAGTTTTCATGTATTCTTTGCTGGAAGTGGCTAAAGCAGCAGCTGTGGTGAAACACTGCTGACAGAGATGGGTGGGTGACTCACATGGGGCTAGGTTTGGGGTTTTGATTATACACCAGAAAACAAGGAGCTGGCTTCCTCGGGAGGAGCTCGAAACTGACTTTTGTTCTTTTTCTGACTGTGGCTGGGCAGAGCTGGAAGCATTTGTCACCATCCTTCAGGTTCTCATGATCCCAAGTCCACATCTTTCCCTGCTTGGTGGAGACCAAACAGGTAAATATGCAGGGTGAGGCTCCCCTGAGCTTATACTGCATTTTCCTGGAGGGTTACAACAGGATGTGACCAGAGAGTGAGGAGTACTCATCTTCCTCTTCCCCTTTTCTTGGAGGGAGGAGGTTCTGCTGTTTCCAGCTGGAAAGCTGAGGGTGCTGTGTGAAAAGGCTGCTGTGAACAGGATGTGTCAGGGCTGATGGCATAGGCATTTCCCACCCCTGGATGGGTGAGGCAGATGCTGGCGGGAGGGAGCTCTGTGTGGATGTCACTAAAGCAAAATTTGGGTGGTGACTACTCCCTGCTGAAGAGGCAGGGAGATCTTCTGACCAAACACCAAGTGATGAGGCAGAAAGATCAGGGCATTATCTTTTAATTTCCACAACTGGCAAGAAAGTGTCCAGCTTGGTACCAAGGTTTCCAAAGATGAGAACATTTAGAAACTTTTTGGTGAATATTTCTCTTTTGGCTTGCTTGGTGGATGTGTTTGTTCAGTTCCTTCCTGCTGTCTGTGGTCCTAAGTCTTGTAGGGCCTGACTAAGGAGGAACAAGACAGATTTGTGGATACTAGGACCTTTTCATGACTGCCCTAGGTTAAAAATGTAAGATGTGCCCAAGGTATGTATTCTATCACCACCTTCATGAGGTGTTGGAACCAGGTGGAGCAGTGTTTCCCTTATCTTCTGCTAATGGCCCATCAATGCCTTGCCCCATGACTCATAGATAACTCCCTCCGGGAGCTGTCTCTGTTTAATGGGCCATCAAGAACCCATTACATGACTCATAGAATGATATCAGCCCATTGTGAGATGCTCCGCCCAGGGGGAGGAGCCAAGCATTCCCACCTGCATATAATCCTAGGTTTGGGACAGCAGAGCCAGCCTTTTTNATGACACAGTGGTGTGCTTGTGGAGCAGGAACTTTGGACAGAGTGGATGTCAGCATTTGGCCTTGACAATTACATGCCTGTGTATGAAAAATGCAGCATTCCTAGGGAAAGAGGAATGAGAGAACCAATAGTTGTTAAGGAGAACCACAAAGCCAGCAACCAGCATGATGAGATCATTGTGTCTGAGGGTAATGTGGTTCCTGGGAAAGGGTTTAGCAACTGGTTACTTTTCTGCTTATACAGAGACCGTTTTGGGTCCTTCCAGTGGTTGATAAAAATACATCAATTGCTTCATGAAGCCAAAGCTTACCAAATCCCTGAGTGGGACTCTTGGTCTGACGTATGTTGGGGCTCAGTCCATGTGTGTTCTGATCAAGAGACCCTACATTTTGTGCACTCAGGCTGTCTTACTTCCTCAAAGACACTCCGCAGTTGCTTGCTCTTCTTCAGAAGGACGGTCTCACAGCAGGAAAGGAGGCAACTCTGAGAATCGATGACTGAATTACTCAATGCCTCTGAAGTGTTTGTGGATACAGGGAAGGATGGAAAAGCAGTGGACTGTGCTGTGTTGGCAAGAGCAGGGAGAGCACAAGGATGCAGAGAAAGGTTGACTTTTCTCTAGGATACATTAAGACACTACATCCTGATCTGTAAAATGTCTGAGCTTCAACATCACAGAAATTAGAGGGATGATGTCCCTAATAGCACCCACTGGCATGCTTTCATTTCATTATGACCATTAAAACATGGCATGCCAAGAAAGCTGTGCCTCTCCATCTGCCTGTGCACAGATGTCCAGTTAGACTGAGCAGTTATTGATGAGCAAAGGCAATAAATGCCTGCAGGGGGATGTCTGTGGCTTCCTATGTATTGGTAAATACTCTGCTGTTGTCTTACAGAAAATTAATGGAATCCGAGCAGTGGGAAATCAGTGCTGTGTTTTGGCTGGCAAGCAGCAGCGTGTCGATTTTCCTCTCCTCCCCCCACCCTCTGCAAATTATGAGGTGCCTGGATTAGTGACATAAGAATGAGTAAGGTTTTTCTGAGTTTGCTTACATAAAATCTAGTCCAAGTACATTTACTGAGGGGATACAGTTTTTCCTAGCATTAAATCACAGCCTGCTCTGGCAGTTATTTCCAAGCCTTTCCAGTAGGCAAAAGCTCCCTTTCCCACCTACCACCAAGAAGGGCAGGCTCAGCTCCATCTACCCCCAGCTCTCTTAATGAGTCCTGGGGGAGAAATGTATGTATTTTATGGATGATTAGTAAATTCTGTGGAGACAAAATCCTAATATACCAGCTCTGTGCAGTTCTTACGAAAGCACTACTGCAAATAAACACAGATATCCTTTATATTTTTTGTCTTAATGTAAGAGCTGCTCATCTGTGAGGTGTGAACAGGCCACATCACCACCATCCAGCAAGAAAGGGACATAGACCTGCTCCCCAGACTTTGTTAGTCCACTAGCTGCATCTGAACAGCCTCTCTTAAAATAGTTCAAGATTTTGACCTCATTAGGTCCAAACAGACAGTGTTATCTCAGATGCCATCTGCATAAAGGATCCTGATGTGTTTCATGCTAGTGAAGCTGTCAGCCAGGTCTCTGAGCCATCTGAGACCCCCTCTGGGGCAAGGCACAAAAAATTTTAAGGAAGGTTTTTCCTCTGACACAGAGGAAAGCTATTGCTTGTGGTTGTCTAGATGAATAGGAAACAGCTAAGGAAAGGGACTGGATTTTAGGGATAAACATAAGAGCACCCTAGAGAAACAGATTGCTGGAGACATGGAGGGATGTAGCAGTAGCTTGGCCTTGTGTTCTGTGTCTTATAACATGGAAAGATGCACTGCTGTTTTGGTATCTGCATGGCAGTGCCCTGTGGCCCCCGGCAGAACCTGGGCTTTGGCAGAGCAGCAGGAGAAAAACGCGGGAGGGTTTGGGGCGCTGCCTCCATCCCCCAGCAAGGGAGATAACAGAAGGGTTACAACTGCCCACCAAGCAAGAAAAGAGATATTAACTAACCCAGGAGGTTAATTTCCTTAGGACCTGAAAACCCCCTTTCTCACCCTGACCTCGAGCACAGTTCACTGTGGTGAAGCAGCCACTCTGCTCCCAGGCCTGGAGAGGGGGAAGGACAGGAGCTGTGCTGCTGCAGGGGGAGGACATAGGTAGTACCCAGCACTTGAGCCTAACTGAGCCTGCCAGGGATGTCACACCAATGTGCAGGGGCATATCCAAGGGAACATTTATCTGGCAGCTTTGGATTGGACTTGCGGAGGCGCCTCTGAATGCTGAGTTCAGGTAGTTCAGCGCACAGCGTTTCCCACTCATCTTGGCGAGGAGCTGGAGGATGTGCATGTGCCTGTCCCTGGCACCACAGCATTCCCTGCCTGTTTACAAACTGTGTGCTCTGTGATTTTGTGTACACTAATGCTTGGCAGCTTACATAAACAGGCTTACTGCAGATGCATGAGCAGCAGTGGGCTCCAGCGCTCCTGATTGTGACTGCTCTGCTCACAGAAATAGAAGGTGTTTTTTAAGTCCTTCTGACTTTGAACACTGCACTGTGAGCCAATCTTTTATATTAAAAATAACATTTCCTTACAGAGTCTCTTTTGAAGTGCCTGTGTATCTCCATTTTCCTTCCCTCTTCTGTGCTTAGATAAAGACTGGTTAATTAATCAGGCTTTTCTCTGCATAAATGATGAGGATCTCTGGCAAGCAATATGACACTGCTTTCTTCATGCTGTCCATTGAAATCTAGGGAAAGCAAACTTCTTGAAAATCACTGTCACTGCAAGACAATGCTGTAGGTTTTGAGCAGGGGAAATCATGTATAAAATATTAGATAAGGGCTTTATTTGAATGAATCTGATTTTTTTAAGGACTGGAAAATTATGTGTTTGCTTCATCTAACACAAATGGATCAAAACTTAGTCCTCTTTACACCTGTACACTGTGTAAGGCCAGCACAAAGTGTTAAACCTGGCCAAAGCAATATGGAATTTTCAACTTCAAAACTGAATTTTTCATTTGTGTTTTACAAGGATTGTGCACCATTTCATTTTTAGTTTTGACTTGGGGAGGGTCCCTTTTTCTTGATTCATTTTTCTTGGTTGTGGGGTTTTTAACCTCTGTCATTTGGAATTTGTGTCAGAAGCTTTTGGAGGTCGTTCCTGCAGAAAGCTCTGCCTAGGAAGATAAAAAGGAGAAATTGTTTGATATATCAGTAATAAATTAGAACCTCTTATCAGTGTGACTTATCTAATAAGAGCCCAGTTTGGTGCCAGGAAGCGTGTGTTATATTCTCATTTCTGTACTGACGTCGTAGCCAGCCTTGCTAATCATTTGGTCTCCTCCCTCATCTTCTTTCTCGCTTGTAAATTGAGGCTGATGATGATTTCCTGCCTTCATAACGTGCTTTAAAACCCACAGAAGGAGATTGCTGTGGATGATCAAAGGGGAGCCTGATTGCACTGTTCGGTACATCAAAAATAGGGTTTATTACATGAGTTCTACTACTGGAAAGCTTGAATTTACATTTACAATGGTATGAGTCTGACTGAAAGCTCAGTGACGTCAATGCAGGGCTTTGCATTGGTTTCAAAGGACATTAAATGAAGCTTTAAAAATGCATGTTTTATCCTTTTTGCTGACTGCTGTATTTTCCATTTGTAAAACGGGACTTAATTCTCTTGAACTATCAGAGGAAATACAATGCATATTTTGCAGCCAGAACAGGGAGAAAGATTCCACAAAAATTTGGAACAGAGTCCTGTTTGTGGTTCTCTTAAATCATATAGCTCCTTCTCCTCTCTGAAAATAGCAGAAACACCACTATAAAATGGGGATTGGAATCCTGATCTTTTCCCTCTTCACACTACAGAAATGTCTGCTGGGTCTATCCTGACAAATCCCTCCCAGTGATTGAATGGCAGGCATTCAACCTGCTAAAAGAAGAAACAACATATGTTGGCACAGAAAATAGAGGCACTTCATTAAGAAAAACCAACGTAATGTGTGCTCTTGAATTAGTAGTGCAAGAAGAGATCAGTAATTAGATATCCACTGTCCCTTCCCCTTTGTTTGCAGTGTCCAAGGAGACTTTTGTGCAGTAGCATATGTGTGTACATGAAATCTCTGCCCTTGACATTCACACTGCCCATACCTGACCTGTGGGAGCTGTGAGTTGTACATATTAGTGAACTCATCCCTGTTAAACTGGCAGCCTTTAAAGACACTGCTCTGCCTTCCATTCATGGAAATGAAGCAGCTACAGTCTTCTTTTCTAGATTATTCCTCCTGCCAACCAAGCCTTGATTTTTAAGATCTCCAATTACCCCTTTAGAAGCAAGTAATAATCCTGACTTTTTTTTATTCTTTTTACTGATTACAATTATATGGTAGCTTTAGCCTCCTATTTTCTGCAGCAACTCAAAGGCAAATGCTCAGCTGAGTTATTTCAGCAGAGAATCACACCAAAAGAGGAGTGAACTGTGGCTGGGACTTGGTCTGCCATGAACAGAGCTCCATGGGCAAATTTGCCATGGACAAATCCATAACTGTAAAACAACACCATCTTGTTAACGCTCTTGTGGCACTTTTGGGGACAGATGCTCACCTGCTTGGTTTCTTTTGGCGTGTTTTCTGGTTCTTGATCTAACCTGAATATGGGCTCTGCCTGTCTGGAATTGCAAAATTATCCTCATTTCTCTGTACCTTTCTCAGAGTCAACCCACCTGCAGTAGGCTGGTGGTGGGGTCTTTTCCTCCTGAAAGGTATTTTATCCACCCATTCCTCAGGATGTTCACACTTATGGACAGTGGTGATTATGGATAAGGTTTGATAAACACCTGCAGCATTTTCTCAAGCTCTAAAACCAAATCCCATTGAGGGATAACATAGGTTAAAGACAGGTTAATATATAGCCTCGGTTTCAGGTGTACATCTTTTACTTCCAAGAAACTACTCTTTCAGCAATCAGCATAACAGATGTCTCTATGGAGCTACTGTGAGGTCATGGGATAACACAGAAGCCTTAAAATGAATGAAAAGTATGTGTTTGGGACAACAATACCAATTTCCATTTTAAGAGTTTAGGTTTACAAGCACAATTGTTTGAAGAAAAATAGGGATACAGGAAGTGATTAGCTCTGGTGTTGCAAAGGTCAGAAAAAATCCCCAGATTTAACTATAACAGGAAGTCTACTTTAGAACTGGTCTAGAGCATAACTTTCAGATGATGATGGTTTTTTCTTCAGCTGAAGATCCATCACAAGGTATGGGATACATGATCCTAATGCCAGTTATTCCACCTGTGCTATCTGTTTTATTTCTAGGACGAATTGGCCTAGATTCATCTTCCATCAGTCGATTCCCACTATATTTTTGTTTGCTGAATGTAAGAGCCATTAGTTTTGGCAGTTGTGGAAATTGTTGATTAAACTGTGAAGAAAACTCCTGTAATGTTTTTTCCCATAAATACTCCAAACTGAGCTGTGTAGATCCCTCCATCTTTAACTGTTTTCATTATCCACCGAAACCATCAGTTTCCCAACTGCTTTCTAGGCATGTGGATACCAGAATGTAGCACAGCAGTAGCTGCAACAGAGCCAAATGAGAGGTTATTTGGCTTCTTGATGTTCCCCTGTTTGCATGCTTTGATTATGCTGATCACAGTAAGTCACAGTGGATTGATAACTACCATCAACATAAGCCTTTTTTAATAGCGGCGGGTTCCTTGTGATTATGGCCTGGGTCCCTCCCTCAGGGGTACAGAGCCACTCAGCCACCTCTCCCAGAGCAGGAGATTGTTCTGGGCTCACCAGCAATTCAGGCCAGCAACCATCACTGCCTGTCCTCCTTCCTTTCTGATCCCCAGATCTCTCTGTCATTTGTAACCCTGGATCCAGAGTAGTTTCGTTTGTGTGGCAGCTGACAAAAAGTGATAAATAACACTGGGTGAGGACCATTTGTTCAGAATGCCACAAGAACCCACCTGTGTCTGGAAGTGATCCTTCACTGGAGGTCTGGTGTCTGCCCAGGTTCAGAGCCACTTTGTGAGTGCCACATGGGTCAGTATTGTCATTATTCTTTGGTCCAGGAGAGAAGTTATGGCAGAGGGGTAAGAACTGTGACCTCTGTTCCAGTCCCACACAGCCATCCTTCAGACATCCTCTGACACAGTCTCAGTCAAAACTGTGCCTTTCTGGTACAGTATACTTGTTCTTGTCCTCTCCTGGAGCTTCAGAGTTTTCAAGATTCAGCTTCAGTGATCTAAACAACTCTTTGGACAACTATTTTTAAAACTTGAATCCACATTAGCTTTCGTTAACCTTCGCCTGTTATTTTTATAACACAGGGTATTTCATCACCATATGATACCATATTTCATCACCATATGATAGGAGCCTGTGCTCTTTTACCTATTTCTGTAGCAGAGAAATATCTATCAACTACTACTGTATTTTCTTAATTTTAGAGATAGCGCCATTCTTTCTGTATTGTTTTCCTTTCTTATCATCCTTAGAAAAACCCGACCCTCTTTATTAAGTGTTAAATTTAATTTTTTTTCAATCATCTTATTTCAGATTTAAATTCATATTATTGGCTAACAACTTCTGCACTTGGCTGTGTGTTACAGCTTGGGATTTTGATATTGTTTCAAGTGTACAGTTGCTCCCTTCTCTTGAAGCCAAAGGATTTTAGAATTTTTTTAATGTGGACTCTTCATAGGTTACTTAGTAAAATGCTATTAAATAATGATAGCTCATAATTTTATGTGCCTTTTTTTTGTGTCACTGTCAAATATTTTTAGCTGTGTGAAATGGCAGGGAGTAGACTTAGATCAGCAGCTTGGGCTGTCCATTTGTGGTGTTCAAAATGAAGAGTCAAAGCACTCGCATGTACCGAAGTGTCACTGCTTGGTTTCTGGTTTGATTTTCTTTCTCCTTGCTATCTGCTAGATTGAGCCAAGATACAGCCTCCTTGAGTCAGGAAATGGTTGAAAGTGTTGCTGATAATGTAAAAAAATATGGGCATATCTTAGTTGTGGCAGTTTGACACCTCTGAAACAAAATCCTAAATGATGGTCATGATGCTGAAGGAGAAAGCTGTGTTAGGGAGGGAGGCTTCAAGATCTCATATTCGCCGATCACTTGCATGATTTTGGAGGTCTGTAGGAGATAATGACACATTAATCTGCCCTGCATTTTTTCAGGGCATTGACTCATGCATTTCTATTTGTTGGTGGGATGTCAATGACAACACAGTGCTGTATTTGACAGAAAAAGCTACTTCTTCCAATTAAAACCTCTCTGTATACACAGTTGTAGCCAGGAACAGATTTTACTGGTTTCCGCTCCTGTCTCAATTTTTTCCCATCTTTCTTTATTCCTTGCTTTCTCTCTAATAGCCTGTTTCTGTCTTGTGGTATTTACATGCTGCTCCCAATAACATCTATAATTTATGAGCCTTACTTTTGGTGCACTGCAAGATCAAAACAATGTCCAAAGAGCATGACGCAGTAGTCTCAGCTTTGATATTACTTTATTTTTAGCTGTTCTCCCTACATAGAGCAGCATGACATTTTCTGTCAGCTCCTGCTACAAATTTTCTAGACTGCATTGCCTGAGGCCCAAATGATTATAAATTTGTGGGTTTGAGGTGGACTGTTTTAGATTTCACTGAGATGTTAGCAGCAATCAGTCCTGAAACAACTGGGTTTTTTTCCCACTAAATATTTTAGCTGCAGATGAAGGCAACAATTTTGCTTCAGCCTTTTTGCATCTTTTTCAAGACACATGAGATGAGGTTGCCTTAAAAGCAACAGGGCAAAATAGTAATGAAAGAAATATTTTCTTCTTTATTTCTGCTACTTGTTCCAGTTAGCACCACACTAGCTCTCATTGCATGCTCTTATCAGCACTTGAGGGCTTTCCAGAGAGAAGAGAAATGTCATCAGTGGGAAAGCAAGTCACACTTTAGACAGCAAATGAGTGGCAGGACTGGAGACGGGGCCAGGTTTTTGAATCCCAGTGTCCAAAATACTGCTTGAGCAGGCTAAAAAGTATTTTTTTAACCTAACATGTGCCCAATGTTTTCAGTGTCTTCAGCTCCTTGTTATGCTCTCCAGTGAGCTACAGGGAGGGGAAGGTCCACTGAAGAATATGCTTGGCTGCTTCCAGAAAATGTTAACAGCTGTGGGGAAAGCTAGGGTGCAAAACTCTACCTACTCCATCCTAACCTTACCAAAACTTGCTTTGTGTTATATTTCCACAGTCCCCTGTCCCAGCTTGTATTGTATGTGCAGGAGCTGAATGAGAAGTTCAGGCTGCTCAAGGGCAGCATTTATCACAGGACTCTGCAGATGCTATTTCCATGGAAGGGCTGGGGCTTGTCGGTGTGTTTCTATACTTACATTCTGTATGAAACCTAATCTAAAGCACTTTAGTAACAGCTGGAACTGCCAGAAGATTTCTTTGAAAACTTTCATGACATCAGGTGTTTTTTTAATAGATAAAACACCTTATGACTCCATTGGAAATGCAAAGTCCAAATGATAGTGCCATTCACTCTGGATTCCCAGGGGAAGAATTTTTAGGCCTGCCCTTAGCACTACCAGATCCAGCCTATCAGCTCTCCAGCAGACATTTAAGCTTTTCTGGAAGCCAGTGGTGTGTTGGCTCCACAAGCCCAGCGATGTACTCGGCTTCATGTGCCCAGCTCCTGGGCACAAGCATTTTCCCACTGCAGGGCTCCTTCAGGCACCCTCGCTGCATCCCATGCCAAGCTGTGCTCCATCTCCTCCAACACAGACTGCTGGACACTGCCCGGGTTGTCTGGCAACTCAAAAGGCTCAATAGAAATGTTATGGCATTTGGTAAGCAAGAGCAGGTGGGTTGGAGTGGACAGGAGAAGAGAAGGCTCTGGGCAGACCTTCTAGCACCTTCCAGTACCTGAAAGGGTCTGCAAGAGAGCTGGAGAGGGACCTTTTGCCAGGAAAAGTAGTGATAGGACAAGGGGAAATGGCTTTACACTGAAAGACAGTAGGTTTGGATTGGACACTAGGAAGAAATTCTGAACTGGAGAGTGGTGAGGTAAAGGTATCCCAGAGAAGCTGGGGATGTGCCACTCCTGGAAGTGGTCAAGGTCAGACGGAGCTTTGAGCAGCCTGATCTGGTGGAAGGTATCCCTGCCCATGGCAGTGGGTTGGAACTGGATGATCTTTATTGTCCCTTTATTGTCAATCCAGTCCACTTTGACATTCTAGATTGCATGCGTGGCAGGGGCTTTGGGAAGCTGGAAGCAGTAGATCCACTGAGAGGAAAAACATTTCAGGGACTGCCAGGAGGGAGAAGGAAAAGAGAGAGAAAGAGTGGGAATCATGTGTTTGCTCCTGAATTTGAAGTAGAAAGAGAAAGAGGATAGGGTAGTGCTGGGAGGATCCAGAGAATGTTAAATGGATTAACTGTGAGCAAGGAGGGTTATGAAAAAGAAGAGATTTTACGCTGAAATAGGACTAAAAGGCAAAAAAACCCCTAGGCCAACAAAAAACCCCCAACAAATCAATGAAAAACCCCCAGAAAAGCTGGGATTTGGGGAAGGAGCTATGAAAAGGAAAAGAAGCATGATGCAAGGGATGCAAGACTGATTTTTTTTTTTTCTTAACCTCATTAATATTTGACTAGATGTGAAACCAATAATTTGCTTTTAAGATACTGTTCATTGTAGGGCACTTCCTGCTAAAGGAGGGACTTTCACTCAAGACTTTGGGGTTAAAAAGAAAAGGGACAAGGCTGCATGTGCAAGGTAGAAGACCCATGATTCCATAAAATGTAATACAAATATTGAAGGGGTAGGAATGTCCTGAAGTGGGTTGTTGGTGAGTCAGTAAGGCCCATAATTTTAGAGAGGCTCAAGCACCCTTGTCCTCCATTTCCAGTGCTGGTATCCATGGCTTATGGGAAATCTCTGCAACCCAGCTATCTATAGTTCCTACGTAATATGTAAAATTTAAATGCCTAAGGAAGACTTTCTTAGAAACCAGAGTATACTTGCCATGCTATTTAGACAACCAGTATTTCAGGGTAAGAATACAGAGATATGGACTGCAGCCAGGAGGATAAATATATGTGGCCACAGCATAATGTGACTGAATCCCATCTGAGAGTTCCCAGTGCTATGTCAGTACAAATGTCTGCTTCCCTCAGTCAGAGTTGGCTTCAAGGGATGTATCCCATGGAGGGAAAATGCTACTGTAAACTCTTGGAGCTAGGAAGGTGTTAAAACCTCAGCCAAAATATGAGGCTGAATTACATAAGCTTAAGAAAGTCCAGATTGTCTCTCCTCAGCTAATCTGTCATAGCCATCTGCTGGCTTGCTGTTGTCTCACTGCAAATACAAACTGATTTAAGTTAGTTTAGTGGGGTTTTGGGTTGAGGTTGGGTTTTTTTGAGCTAGTTCAGTCACTGTATACTGTTTCAGGTGACAACAGGCCTAAGGAAAGTTAGAGTGACACACTGCACTGTGTTGGAGCTCACAGGCTGCTAGGAGCAGCTCATCAGGCACAAAATAATCCTTAATTTGTCAGATTATAATGTGAAAATAATGCTATTTAAACCCACTTTCTGTTGTTGCTGTTCTGCTGCCCCCCCCCCAACTTATCCAGTGGATTCTGTTGTTTTGTTGCCCTGTCTCTAATGGCTCTTCATGTGCAAACAAACCAGTGGATGGGAGGAGGTGGCTTCCTGTTCAACACACCCCTCCAGGCACAGAGGATTTGCTCTCCCAGCACAGCCATCACACAGTGGGTGACAAATGTGCTTCTCCCAGGAATGTCTGAAGTGGTATCCTGAGCTGTGGCTCAGAGCAGTGATTCAGGGAATGTCCTGAGCATGAGGAGAGGGTTTTTATGGTGTAAACAAACTATGGGAAAATCACCTTCCCCCCCACTTTTTAAATTAAATTACTTATGAGGAGGCGTCAGAACCATTTGCACATACAGAAGAGATGAGGATTGGATTGAGCAAATAGATCAAACGCTGTCATTTTCTGTCCATGTTGCTCTTGGATCTATTTAACTTCTTGGCTTTCTGTGGATGAACAGTACAGGCTTTCGGATAGCATACAGGTGTGCTGTGAATGTAACATTCCCTGAAAGTGGACCATTTTACATAAAATAACTTTCCCCCCTCCACATGCTTTCGATTTGGTTTGCACATGTTCCACCAAGCTTCCTTGGCTGAATGTGCCTGTTGCTGTCTTGCTTTCACTGCTGGCACTCGGAGGGAAGCTGCTGCTGCTGCCCACTCTGCAGAGCCGGTTATTTCCAGCCATCAAACCAGCCGCAGCCAGAAACTTCATAAATGTCATTAATTTGGAGTCCTGCTCTGCAGCTACAAGTCACTCCAGCTATGGAGGTCCTACACCTATTTATAACCTAGCAATCTGTCTCTGGGGGCTTTGTGCAGTTCTTTGCTCCATGCCACGTGGGTGGTAATGTAATAGCTGGGTATATTATAAGATTTCCTCTACCACTTTTTAGAAGCAGCAGATGCAGTGTTGGCAGACTGCTCTGGTAATAAAGCACAGGTAAGGTGGGAGCTGCTTTGTGGAACTCTCTCTCTTGTCTCTGCTGCACCATCTAATGTTTAGACACTGGTTTGTTTCCTGCTCCTCTGTATCAGTGAGCTCCCAGCTGGAACAGACTAGAAAAGATGAAATATATTGATGGAGAGGAGCGTCACTTTTGCAGCAGTGAGCAGCTGCAATATTCCCTGAGAGTTTTTCCATGCAAAACCTTGGGGGAAGATGCAATATCACTGTCTGCTTCCTACCTGGAGCATGGCAGTGCTGGGTGCTGTGTGGATGAACATCCACCTCCAAGAAACTCCACAGTCTGAAACAAAATGGTTCAAGATAGGCAGGAGACCACGAAGAAATGGCAAAATGACAGCACCACAGAGGATGTAGGGCAATCAGCAGCCTCCAAGCTGTCAGGTTGTCTGTGGGTACGTTGACAAGAGTGGACTGCAATGGAGACGCTTTGTGGATGCTTATAGAAGTTCCTCAAAAAGAAAAAAGTCTTTCTCAAGGCATTCTAGCCTACAGGGGGTACACTAGGGGCTTTGAGAGTTAAATCCCCAAATAAAATTAGTCGGAAAAAATCCCAAACATGGACTGTTTGCTTATAGATGTTCTTGCTTGTGTGTTTTATCCAGAAGCAGGTGAGACTGGAGCTTAGAGAAGCTTGATTTCCCTGAGCAGATTTCCCTGCCTGCAGAGGGAAACCAAGTGGAGTGAGAGAGGAAAGGATGTAATCTGGCCACTTAAGGGAAATACTCTGTTGTCTGCAGTAATATACTCCTTCTACTCCTCAGCTGCCTCTTTCACATCATGTCTGTGGATCTGAAGCTGCAAACACCTGATGAATGGGCTTGCTTAGTTCAGCCAGATGCCTTCACAGCTGCTTTATGGCTCCTGAAATGCTTAAAAGTAGTTTATTGGAAAGGCAATATTTCATATGTTTCTTGGGGAAGATATGCCATACAGACAGGTTAGAAAACACTCAGGTTTTTTGTGTGGGGACTGGTTCCCCAAATGCCCAGCAGCACATACCTCGCATGGATCGGGGCATGGGATGCAGAGCACATGCTCTGGGTGATGGTGGTTGTGCTCTGGGAGCCCCTCTGTTCTGGGAACAGCTGATCCAACTCTCCTGTTGTGGGTACAGCCCTGGGAAAGGGAATACATTACACCTGTTATTGGCAGTGACTTGAAGGGAAGCCAGGGTATCCCACATGTGAACCTTTGAGGATAAAAAGAAGGCTATTTCATGCAGTGCTGGCTGAGGAACAGCTGCAGCTGCCTGTGTCTGCTACATTACCTAGGAAAAGTTTCTCAAAAGAAAAAAATTCCAAACCAACACTTCTTGGTTTCTTTTCATCAGCCAAAACTTTAACTTAAGACAAGGCAAAGGCTTCCTCTAAAAAGAATGGTTGAGGTAGTCTGGGACAAGGACCTGGTAGGGAAAGCACTGAGACAGAGATGCTGTGGGGGAAGGAGGACAGTGGCACAGGAGTGGTGAACTTAGAGACAATGGAGGAGCTTGGGAGGGAGCCAAGTGCATTGGGGGAAAACTGAGACTGGAAAAAGAGCCAACATAAGCAAAGAGTCAGAAGCGAGGGACAGAGAGTAAAGAAACCTGCTCTAGGGTGGGTCTAGGAAAGAACAGAGCAGAAGGACTTGAGCACAAAAGCATGTCCTGTGCAGGGCCTAAAATAGGGCTGAGCCTTTGTGCTCCACTGCCAGAAAGCAGCTGTAGAGCCCAGAGTGAGGACCTGGGCCTCAGCATCCTCTGCTTGCTGAATGGCACAGGACAACCCACTGAGCCCCTCTGCAGCTGAAAGGCAGAGACCTCCTTTTTGCCTCCTGCCAAATCTCTAGAGGCCCACAGGCAAAAAGTCACAGCATTTGGGACCTGGGACATGGGACATCCAGTGTGTGGGAGAAAAGGAGGGTTTGCCTCAAAATCTCCTTATTGAATAAAATGGAGGCCTGGGGAAAAAAAGTAATATTACACTGTTACAACAGGACACAGAATGAAGGCACAGCACACAAAGTGAGCTTCAAAGGCAGGAAAAGAGAAAGTTTATTTACAACTAGGGTTTATATAGTTTTCTAGGGATTGCCTCTGGATTGGAGGGAGAAGTTGCCACCTTTCCATCCACACCAGCAGAGACAAAAGTCCATCAGATGTCTCTCCTTGAGAGAGGAATGTAAACAAAGACATTTTTCCTACAACGTCCTTGAAAGACTCCACTTCAACATGTAAACATTCAAAAAGCTTTAGAAAAGTCAGAAAACTTTAGAGATTCTTAGAAGACTTTAAAAATTATCAGAAGGCTGTAAAAATTCTGGGTGACATGGCATAATGTAATTAAAGAATTCTTGTAATAGACAACATGACCTTAATTTCTTCCTCTGACCAACCTTTTGAGTGCTTGACATTTTAGCCTCAACGTTGTTTGGTGGTTATTTGGGGATGCAATGTAGCTATGGAATTCCATGCAACAGAGGACAAAAACTTTTTCCCACCTTGTAAAGTGTTCATGGGATTCCCAAAAGGGTCTCCAGTGGGTAACCCTGTGTCTTGACCTTTGAAGCCCTTGGTGATTATTTTCTAGCATGATGTAATTCCATTTCACAAAGGGCTACCCAGTCTTTGAACCAGACAGATTCTGCCTTTCTCTACCATGTCTTTTCCAGGTGAATATTCTTATAGTCTTTGGCCTTTCAAATTAGACAAAGGAATCACTGAAAATGTAATGCTTCTCAGGGGTGTGATGTCATTCACACTGTATCATAACATGTCATAAAAGGGCAGCAATTCAGAGGCCGTGCCTGGTGCTACAGTGATGTGAACTCTTGCCTGCAAAATGTTTCTGGGGATGATGAAGCTGTTTCAGGCTGGATGCTATGGAAAGAGGGGGCATAGGCAAAAATTTTGATAAGCTTTGACACAGTCCTTAAGCTCAGCTCTGGCATTCTCATTGTTTTTCCTGGTCTGCTGGCACTTAAACATTTTGTCCTTTAGAAAATGGTCAAAAGCTGTTCCTGGGGCTGAACATGGAGTAATGAGTGTGCAGGCAGGACATGGATTGCTGTGTACAGGGTCTTGCCTGTAAATTTTGGGGGAATGGACTTTGATGAAGGACCGGCTGAGTGGAGCAGAGGAGAGGTGGTTTTATCCAGCACAAGTGCCTGCTGTATTTAATCAGCATTACAGAGAGATTGAATCAAGATCCCCATGGGATGCTGTTTAGCCAGGCTTTCAGACATGGGGGAATGTCCACAGTGAGGCTACGTGGCAGGCAGGAACACTGGAAAAAATGCCCTGTAATTCCACCTCTGCCCACACTTCCACCCACAAGCCTGGCACAAGAAACCTCCCAGCCATCCAAACAATTGCAATGCCTGAAATGTGTTGCATTGTTTCCAAAAACTGGCTGAAACACCCTTGTTTTTACACAGGATTATTTACATGAAGATTGTAGTGTAATCCTGCAGCTGTTAAATTCCTTACCAGGACAGCAGCAACCCACACTAAGTCTCAGGCTACAGGGTCCTACATGTAATAGTTTCCATAACCCATCATCCAGAGGGGAGGTAAGGATTCAACAACAGTAACCAGGAAAAGGGCTAAGGGCTTAGAGGAGGATCTTGCTGCCTTCCTCCAGCCAGGTCCACTGCTCACCAGCCAGCAGCAGCACCAGGCCCATGGTGCAGTGATATGCTGTGGGTTAGAGTTATGCTGTTTGGTTGTTTCCATACACAGGATAGAGCAAAATTAAAGAACTGCATAAAATGAGCAGGCATTAAGTCTGCGTGTTTTTTACAGAACAGATTCTGATATCTTGGGCAGTTTAACAAAACTGGGCTTTCACAGGCAGTTCCTGGTGTTCTTTCTGTACTCATTCCTAAGCCTGCTAATTTGAATTGAAATTATCAGCATAGTTAAAGATCCTAGGGGTTTATTGCTGCCCTATAATTTCCAAAACCAGAAAGCAGGGGGTACCAAATAAAACTAGGTAAGTGTTTGGTCTGACCCAGAATGATTGCTTTTACTATCATCCTCTGTCTCGTCCCTTGGGAAATGGGTCTAATGGCTGTGTCAGCTCTGCTGCTGAGGATGTGGCTCGAGCCATCCCACATGTCACAGGAGGTTTCTGGGACTGGGTAACCCATGCCTGTTCTCCTTGTCCCAGGTCCAGGCTTGTCCCAGGACCTGCTTGTTCTCCTATATCACCTGTTGGCCTTTTTCTAGCCTTATAAACCAATCTCAAGACAAAATATAAAGGAGGGAGTAGTACAGATCCTCTCGAAATTATACAAATAATAATGGATAGCTACATTGTGCTAACTTTACCTGAAGGAAAGTCAGATTTGTGTCTCTCTGCTGTGATGAGTGACCTCCTCTGCCTCTTGTGAGACTTCTGTGAAAGACCACACTTTCTATAGAAGGGAAAATGTTCTACTTAAAACTGACAAATTTTGTATAAACTTCCCATAGGCTTGCTCTTTGTGTTCTGAGCTTTTAAAAATACAGTCTTAGTTACAAATAAAAAGCTTTATGTCTGATCATTCCTCATTAGCTGTTCAAAGGCTATCATCTATCACTCACCCAAGGTGAGTTCTAGTTCTCCTAACCATCCTGCTCTAGCCCTTCCCACCACATTTCACTGTTTCAAAGAGAGTACTTGGTCTTTTCCTCCACCTGTCCTGGTGTCAGAACCCAGAGCATCCCTCTGACTGCCCTGGGTGATCTGAGAGCCCAGCAAGGGGCTCAGAGACCCTGGCATGAGGCCAACAACAAGAGTGGCTTTGATTTTAGTCCCTGGGAAAAATTACCAACTCTATATGAAGAATTACAAGTGACAAAAGTTTAGTATATAGTTTTTAAGTCTCACAGGGTGCAAATGTAGAATTTTAAGATTTTGAGATAAAGGCATGAGGGGACAAGATGGAGGGATTTGGGCGTTTCCTTGTCCTTCTTCTTCTTCTTCTTGTTCTCCATCTTCTGCCTGGGTGGTGGCACTTTTGGATTGGTTTAGAATAGAAGTTGACTGTCTAACATAGGTCATAGGTATTGGTATCTAATTGTAAATATGAAAAACGTAATATGTAGTATAAAAGATAAGCACCTCCTTGTGGGAGGCAGTCAGTGAGCTGACAGGCTGCTGTGAAGACCTCACAGAGCAAAGAATGTAAAAGATAACAGAAAATAAACAAGAGAAACAGCAGCCAACGGACTCCTGACCTTTCTTCTGACACGGGGCTTGGGAAAAAAGACTTTTCATCTTAAATTTTGGGTTCTGCTAGCAGCCAACCCTGACATCCTGGTGCTGGGAGGGTGGCAAAATAGCAGTGACTCTGTCCCTGGCCAGTGCACTTGGAACTGGCTGTTCAGAGCCTGCGTTAGAAGACCGTCTGTCCAAATGCTACCACAGACATGACCTCCAACACAGCATCAAACTTTGGCTGAAATGCAGGTCTGACAATGTGTGAAAGTACAGTAACATAAATAAGATGTTGGCTGTAGATCTCCTGATGACAGGTGTAAGGGTAAGTATGAAATGTACTTTCTAAAAATAGCCTGCATGGAGAAGGTGCTGGAAGTGCTGGCTATTGGAGAGGCTTAAAAATAGGTCATAGATGACCAAAAGAGTAAAACAGCAACATCAGCAACATTGATTGTGCAGGTCCAACATTTCAGGGCTGCTGGACACTTGGGATCAGCTGGGGGTGAAGTGGTACCTCTGTGTGATAGATCTTTCTGCAAAGGCAAGATATGGGATGGAAAGTGAAACAGGGTTTACATCTGAAATGCACATCGGTTGTGCCCTTAATGAAGAGGAGTCACATTTTTGTCCCTTTAAGTCCATATAAAAGAGGAAGATTTTCCCCAAGATTTCCCACTTTCTTTTCCCTCTTCTCTACTGAGACAGTCCTTCATTTGCTACTGGTCTGTTCCTGCTCTGGGTAGTGCTGTAGATGTGTTTGCCCTGTGATTACTCTGGGGGAAGATGTGACAAGCTCTTTATCCTGACAGCACATGCCTCCTCTTTACAGCTAATCCTGCTCTTTGCAGCTATATCCAGGACAATCCTGTAGGTTTTGGTGGCAGGACTGGTGGAATACAGGTGACCAGACCCTGTGTCTGCCACCTCTGCCCTCACTGTAGAGTTCCTGAGAGGGCAAACACACACAAGAAAGGCTGCATGGGTGTGCCTGGAGTAGCCTGAGAATTTGAAGGACATGGGGCTTGCACAAATCTCTCCATTAAAACCTGCACAGAGTGAAAATAAAAGCTGAAGCAGACTAAGAACTGAACAGAACCTGACAGTATTTGGTATGTAATTTTACCTTACAGCAGAAGATATGAGAGGTAGGAGTTCAACCTTCAAAATGAACCCCAATAACCTTTTCATGCTCCCCATTATGATCTTTACATAATGAATACTTGAAAAATAGATGTGACTGTGTTCTGGACCTTGCACTCTTCTGTGGTGGAACAAGTGAGCGTATTCCGATGTTGTCCTCTGTTATTTCAGCTATAAGAAATTAGATTTTTACACAATTTTTCATTGTCTATTTTACTTTTCACCTATACTGAGATGTTGTCTGTAGGCAATGTAAGGATTCTTCCATTTCCTCTCACACCCCTACCTTCAATCCATGAGAAACTCCAAGTAAACCATTTTCTACCCACTCATATTGCTTGTTTCATTGAGCAAGAGCTGCAGCACTTCTCTCAGTAAGAAGGGGCTAAACTGTTTATTAAAATAGGAAATCTTTCATTATTTTAAATCAGAAAAGGAGAAAATAGGAGCTACCTTTTTGGACCTGAATGTGCTCTTAGATCATTCTTCTAGTATGGGTGTGGTACGCAAAGAAAGCATGAATGGAGATTTCTTTTGCGGTCTTTTGGGAATTTCTAGATCAAATAGTGTTGCTTGGCAAGTAGACAAATAGGTTTTATTTTTTATAATCACCAGTTCTTAAAGCACTGTGATCAACAGCCCTACAGTCACTGAGGGCTGAGTAAGAATAGACATTGGGTTGCTTTTCTAAGGACACAGCAGCACTCCGATTAACTCTTTCAGCGCCCTTCTGCCACACATTAGCTCAAAGTAAATTATTGCAGTGCAGCAAAGAATTTCTGGGCTGACATGTGGTGATTGTGTGCTGGGTGGAGCTCACAGACTGTCAGGTGTTTGCTCTCAGTCCTCCACACCTCAGACTGTTAGGGCAGAACATGTGGGTCCCTCTATAGAGGCTCAATGACTCTGCAGGTTCGTGCTTACAGAGGTGATGAGCTTGGGAGTATTTATTTTTCAAATGATAAATCCTGCTCTGAGGTTCTTCCTTGTATGAGAGAATACAGCTGTGTTGAGTATATTTGTGTAGATGTCTATCTGTCTGTGTAAATTATTCATGAAAAATGGGAGTATTTTGATGTTCCTCCATGGAACAGCCAAGCTGCTGTAAAACAAGTCTTGTCTTCTCCACAACACCCCTTGCAGTCCTCTGCAGGCTTAAATAATGTTCCAGGGCATGACTCAGCTGCCTTGGTAGCAATGCACTGCTGGGGTTACAGGGAAAAAATAATACAAGGAAGTGTAAGCAACATCTGAACTGAGGAGAAAATTTTGTGACTTTTTCACTAACATGTTTAGAAGTGTTGTTAGGGAAGATCCTGCCAGTGGAAGGGTTTTTCTGTTTGCAATTGTGAGACATCAAATTCATTCATAGCCACTTTAACCGCTACTGTAGTAAGACTTGAAACAATGAAGAAATGTTGCTCAGTGTTTCAGCTGTGGGTAATGGTGGTTTTCATACACAGCATGGCCAGTATTTCCCTAGGTGGGTGTTTAAGCCCATCTCATAGTGCTGCTGCACTACACTGGGACTTCTGGAGAGGTACAAAAAGCTGCAGACAGAATTCTTTGTCCTGGGCACTAAAGGTTCGGTGGTGATTTTGCAACAAAGATGTAAAACAAGAATCTGAGTTTTCTTGAGCTTGCTCAGCTGTGTGTTTAGCTAGCAAAACCGGAAGTGATGTCTGTTGTATGACTTCAGTGGTCAGCATGAAAACTATGGGCAGAAGAGGAGGGCCAGCCACATGGGATGGAAGGCAGCATCCTGTAGTTTGAATAGCAGTGGCCAGGGCCTCTTGTTTCCCCTGTAGCAGGTGTTGGAACGTTGGGCCACATGGCTGCTCTGTGTGGGTGCAGAGCTACACCTAAACTTTCCTTTCTACAGAATTCAGATGTAGTAGAACAAGGGGAAGAACTTCTTCATGCAACAGTGGCATGAACCTATCAGATTCCTACAGCAGTAGATTGACTGAATCTTCCTGAGGCTCACCATCAATAAATGCCCGTCATCTCTTAGTTTGAAGGAGAAGGAACAACAAAAAACTTGAGAAGAGGAGGGCCAACCCCTGTGTACCCCCAACACCCTGTTTCAGACTTTTTTTGTCTCTTTTAATTTAAGGGGCTAGAGGAGGGAGGACTGGGAGAGGAAGTTGAGATGAAGAATCATCCTTCAGGCTCTTAGAGAACTGCAACATTTGCATCCTTTTTTTGAGGTCAAAAACTTGTCCATCACTGGTGGTAGAGAAAGACCAAGCTGCAAACACACCTGGGAATGCCTCTGCTGCAGGGTTATGCAGTCTAAAGGAACAATCACCCCTACATTTCTCTAGTACTCAGCTTTCAGGAGATTGCTTTAAACAGTCTTGAAATATCAGATGGTATAGTAGTGCTGAAGCTGATACTTTGATCTGCAGGGAAGTGATGCTGAGCCATCACTGGAGTATTTTTTCTGTGGGAAAACTCCAGTTTAGGAAAATGTCATAGCAGGCTATCAGCTCTGGCATGGAACTGCTAGCAGGTGGATATCGTGATGGGAAGTGTTGAGTTTAGGAAAATGTCATAGCAGGCTATCAGCTCTGGCATGGAACTGCTAGCAGGTGGATATCATGATGGGAAGTGTTGAGTGGGTTTTGCTGGCTCACTGGTGCAGCTGGCTTGTTCTCGTGCTTACATAAAAAAAGAAGTGGGACCTGCCCTCAGGCTAGAGTGAAAATTTGGTTTTGGCATGAGGTGGAGAACATGTAACAGGGACAACAAAGCCTGAACTGAAGCCTTAGGCTGAGGTTTTACACAGTGTATCGAGAGAAGTTAGGGCAATGTTATTTTGGCTTTCCAAGCCTGATCCTTAGCCTGTGTGACAGATTTCAGTGCAGCTGATACAGAAAGTGTAAGAAAGGAGATGGAAGGAGCTCCAAAATGTCACATGCTGCCACAACCTGGAACCGGCTTTTTAAGACCATCTTTGAAAAACAATTGTCTTATCTGCTTTTGAATTCTGATGCAGCCAGCTGCTGCCATCCTTGTAATGCTGCATTTGGGCTTGGCCTTAGAGGTCTTTTTCTCTTTCCCTGCAGTTTTAGACTGCCAGTTGTTGGCCTGACCTGGTCTGGGGAAATGGCTTTCTTCTCCCCCTTGGCAGTGATTCTTTCAAATGGTTTTCATCCTGAATTTTGCCATTTTTCTTGGCAGAAGAGGGGTTACTGTGGAGTTTTGAGTTTGTTTTTTTTGGTTTTTTGTGTGTTTTTTTTTTGTTTGCTTGTTTGTTTGGTTGTTGTTGTTTTATTTTGTTTTGTTTTGTTTTTTCTTTCCCCAGCCAAGTCAATACTCCTCCATATCTGGTATTGAGAGAGACATATGTGGAATTAAGGGAGTTTGTGTGCAGAGTGTAGCCGCTTTTTTACTGAAGTATTTTGCAAAAGTGGCAAGATTTATGATGGGGAAAGAATGAACAACAGCTTTGGCTTGGGAAGAAAAGCAGTACAGCTTTGGATCCATTCTGGAGAAACTCTTCGGTATGCTGCAACAGAAAGTCTACAGTAGGAAGATTCCAGTCTTTCTGCTCAGAGCAGAGGAGATAGAATGATGTTCAGCGCCATAGATTTTATCCAAACCATGCCCTTACTATAAGCAGACAAAAAGGAAATGTTAGAATATTGTGTTTAATTGAGTATAAGGGCTTTATTATTTATCTGTTTCTGTTTCTTCCATTCTTTTGGGCATCCTTGTAAATTAAAACACAAGGATTTCCCCACTGCTGTAATTTAATTTGACCTTGTTGTGAAGGAATTTTAAAGTGACATTGCACTTCAAATGTGAAGATATTCCCTTCAGCACTGCCCCTGTACTGACTGGAGTGGGAGCACTGTCAAATTCGGGCTGCCCAACATCCACCAGCCATGTGTGCCTGTCCTGTTCCTAACCCAGCTGCAGGGTCACTTTGGAGTGACCACTGCGCTGCCTTTTTCCCTGCCGTTTCCATCCTCACTGTTTCCCACTGCAGCTTTAGTGAAGCACTGTCAAGGCTTTTGCTGTGGATGTGGATAGGGGAGTACAAAAGCTGAGCCAGGCCATGGTGGGGGCTCCTGACTACCTGCCCTGCCTCTTCCACTGATTTTGGGTACTCCTTTGGACTGTTTTACAAAGATTTGATCACATCAGACATAAGGACCAAGAGCTCTTGGCAATATATTAAAATGATCATGCCTAATCTTGGACCTGACACATACATAGTTCTTCACACATTTGAAAGCAAGGCTATTAATTAGTTCTCACAGCTCTAGCTGTGAAAGATGATCACTTTGCTGTTGAAAAGAGCATACTGAATTAAATGAACCATCAGACAAAGCAAGGGCACTTTTCCTACAACCTTTTGAAAACATAAATAAGTTCTGACATTTCTGTTTTATGGGGAACTTGAGGTCTAGAGAGGTCAAAAAAGCCCGTAGGTACTGAAGTCTCATTCACCTTCTGTTGTAGGTACCAAGTCCACACTGGAAGTCACTGCAGAACTGTGCACTACCAGAAAACAATCTTGCTTTCACACCAGTTTATTTTTTAAAATATCTCTAGCAGAGTAATCTAGTGTGTAATTAGATGACAAACCCAGTTTATAATAAAAATTAGTCTTGAGTCTTCATGCACTGTATGCATAAGTCCCTCTTTGGGATTTTTTTTTCAATTTGCTTCTTTTTTTATCACAATTCAGTGAGGAAAAAGTAAGAATGAAGTCGCTAGTCCTAAAACAAGGCGTTAGGCAAGGCTGAATACAGGAAGCAAGTTGTAAGGACAGAGTGTAGCTCAGCCTTCCTGAAGGAATGAAAGAATGATTGAGGAAGGTAAAACAGTCATCCACTGCCTTCTTCCTCTGCAAGTGTTAGTCACTGTTCCCGCCCCTGGTGCTCTCTGCCTGTGCAGGCTCTCCAGGGTGTACAGAAAGAGCTTTGAATTCACCTGCATTTAAAAGGACAATGGGGTCCTACGCCCCTGGCTAGTGACATGGTATGATGAGGGAAGGAAGACCTGCCGCTGTCATTTTAAGGTTCTGGCCTGTATTTCCATAGCAGGCATGAAAGTATGGGATGAAGCTCAGGCCACATTCAAGATGGTAATTCCAGCCCGCTGGAAAAATTCTGTACCCAGGCAGAGCAGCTTATGCCTCTTTGGCCACTCACTGTAGTTTCAGCATTGTGAACTCCTTCATTGAGGCCATTTGAATTAATCTTGGTTTATTGCCAGTGCTCTGGGAGAGAGGCACACATAGGCTAAATTCTGGTCTGCTGTTGAGTGTTGAGGTGTTGCCACACGCAGAATTTAGATGCAAAACAAGAACAGAGATGCTGACAAGTTTCCCTCAGGCTGTGGATTGTGGTTGTGGTCATCGAGCTCCTGTGTCCCCCTGCAGTGGAGCTATTGCCCTGGAAAGGGGAGTTCAAATGGGATAACTCATACAAGTTTTGTTCACCAAGTGAAGGGTATGTCAGACCCATGTCTTCCACAATTTCCCAGAACTGTGAATAACCCAAGGACACAGAACCTTAACTAGCTTCCTCTGCTACATCTGGAGAGGTGTCATCAGTGTCCTGCTGGGAGGATTCCTGACACCTGGGTCCCACCCACCAGCAGCAGCATGGCAGGGCTTGAGGAAGTTGGTGGTAGCAACATAAGCAAAGGAAAACTGATTTGCCTTTTTATTCAAATGAGTGCAATGTGTTTGGCTTAACAGTTGTTTATATCTCATAGGATAGATTTCAAAAGTAGGTTGTATTTTCTCTCCATTAAGGCAATAGACAGTGTTTATTCTGCTTAATCAAGTGGCAGAAGGAGAACATAAGTTCCATTCACTCACCTTTAAAAATGCGTGAATGGTGCGTGGCTGGAGAGATGGGTGATGTATCTTGCCCAGTCTGTGCTGCATTAGCTCACCTGTTTATGGTTTCTGGCTGGAGCTGGGCTGATCCTGACACCTGGGTCCCAAGAGATGACAGGGAGAGCCCTGTCAGTTCCTACAGAACTGTGACCTCACTGCAAAGCAGACTTCAGTGTGAACACAGCTCTTTCCCCCCAGCGCTCCATGAGTGTGTGTTGACAGGTTAATCCTTTCGTGTTCACATGCAGGTTATGCAGCTAAGGAGTGGCACTAAGCAGAGGATTGCCTCTGGGTTAGAGCAGAAACATTTCCTGCCTTTCTGGAGCCAGATTATGCTAAAAAAATGTACTGATTGGAAAATGGAGTCTAATATTTTGAAGATGGTGGCTTCCACATCCTGTAGAAACAATATTTATATTGGATTGTATATGCTCAAACTTATTCTGCTACTTCCCCATTTAAAACAAGAAGTTTCTAATAGCCTATACTCTGAATAAGTCAGGTTCCCAGAGCAAAAAAATTCCTTTAAAACTTATATTTTGGGCTTAATTACAATTTTCTCCTTGAGAAGCACATGGCTGGCATAGCGTATTTCCCAACCAACTGATTTCAACTGCTTCTTGAAAAAGTCACTTGCCAAAATGACCAAAGCATTCACTGGTTAGAACAAATTAGCAAAAAACTCTTTCTTTCAGTTGCCCATTGCCATTCCACATATGAAGGTGACACTCTACAGCCCTTTTCCCAAGTATTATAATGGAGCAGGAAAAGACAGAAGTGTTTTGTTCCAGGGGATGGGTTTTGAGGCATTTTTAGCCCCAGTGTTCCCAGAACTGCACATCCCACCCAGGAGTCTGGTGTCCAGTGCACCACCGTCACCTGCTGTCAGAGAGCCTCCAATGTGTCTGTGATGCAGAAAGATAAAAATACCCTGATAAGAGTAACAGGGCTTTTTGTGAGATGGCAGGCTGTGCCACTAGAGACAGTTTTGGTGGGGACCTGAATGAGGAACCTCATAGGGTCTATAGCACCTCTGAAATGAGAAGCAAGAGTCATGGGGTGGTTCTATACCTGGAATTGTGCCATAAATCCACCAATCTCTTCTCTTTGTCCGTGGTCCTGTTCACTCCCCTCTCCCAAAATTGTTGTAGGTATCAAGGTAAAACAGTAGTTGTGCAAGATCTACCCAAGACCAAATGCATCTTTGTGAAGACCCCTGTTCACTACTAAGAAATGTCTTGTAAAATATCACAGTAATTCAAATGGTCTGTCTGGCAGATCTTCTCACCTGGCTCAAGCTACTAGTTATCCAAAAAAAGTTGGAAGGAGAAAATGTTGAGCGCAAAAAAGCAAATCTGATTTCTCATCAATCGATCAATCAATCAATCAGTATCTATCAAGAGGAGGATGGGCAATACCTACAGCTACCCTTACAAGCCATTTTGCTCTCAGGAGGTTGCTTTAAGGGGTAGTATTTCATCCAAGATTTACTTTTAAAATTAAAATGGTATCTCTGCTTTCAGTCGAGAAGAAAATGGTGCCAACTTCTTCAGATACTTTAAAAAATCTTGTAGAAAAAAAATCTTCTACATGGGTACAACATTGACGCTCCTAAAGCTTTTTTTTTTTTAGGGACAGCATGGAGGTACAACCAAAGCAGAGAATAAGTTCCCTGTCAATGCACTCTGATAAAATACAAGCACAGGTGGGGGGGAGATCTACCCTGAAGAGAGGATATTTGACCTTTAGAATGGGTCTTCATAATTTTGTGTACAAAGCTGAGCAAAAAAAATACTGTTAAGATCTGGAGCATCTTAACCTCATAATGTGCAAGAGGAGCAGGAAACAATTCTCATATGCAAAGAACAAACAGGTCCTCTCTCTGGAAGGTGTGTTTCAGGAGAGGGTGAACAGCAAGTCAGGGGATAACCAAAGTCAGTTTTCATTCTTCCAAGCCTGTGGTCAGCTAGGATTTGGATCAGATAGAGAAATTGCAAGAGTGTTTCACCTGTTGTACACATCAGCTTCTGGAAAAGTTGTTTTCTAGCCATCTTCCCTTGCAAAACATGGAAAAGGGCATCTTCCTCTGTGTAAAGCCATCACCAATAAACTAACTTTTCCCAGAGAAACTCATCTCCATGAGGAGAGGGAAAGTCATCAGTCATCATTCCACATTTCTTACCACTCTTTTTTGATCTGGTTTCCCTTTTGCTCCTTTCAACCTCAAGTTCACTTGTCATTACTTTTTCATGAGCTTTTAAAATAATATGTTGGTATAGGAAATGAGTCTGAAAGTGCTGCCTGCCAGTTCTTCTCTTCCTCACCTTTCCACTGTTGTTTCTGAAGCTGTGCTCATTATCAATTACATTTAATAGAGAAGAAAGCTGTCACAAATGTTATTCCTTAAATAAATAAAGTTTTGTGAGAAATGGAATCTGGGGAAGTACTAGGGAAGAGAAAGTAGCTCTTGGTCATTTTGTCATTTTGTTTGCAGAAGACAGTACACGTGTATTCTTTGAAGCCATTGCCAGTATTGTATTTTTTCGCTAAGGAATAAGGAATGTATACCTTTGTTTTTCTTCCCCTAGGGATATGACAAAGGACAAACAATAGGGAACTGGACTTTTGCACTGGTCCCTCTTCTTTTTCTTTTGTTCTCTTTGACTTCTGAAAATGTAGTTTTCATACGCTTTGTGCTCTCTTTTGCCAAAAAGGTTGCCAGAAACTTTGGTAGTGATGGAGGTGATGACTCTAGAAAAAGCAACTGGAACATGACTGAGCTGTCCATTCTTTTCTCTTGGAATTTTGGATCGAAACTGTTCCTTGGTAGTGTTAGGCAAAGACTGGAGAATCCTCATGAAATGCATTTTGAAAATGTCATGTCCTTTACAGGGTGTTTAAAAATATTTTTTCTTGTTTTAACTAAAAGGAAAGGGAACTTATGAAAAAAATATATTTCAGATTAACAATTCTGAACGTTTCACTAAGGAAAACTACATGTTCCATGGGAAACCTGTGAAGATATTTTCCAGTAAATAATTCAGTAAAATGAATTCAAGTTGATGCAGAATTGCTAAACTTGTTCCCAAATTCGTGAAAGGAAAAATTTCCTCAAAGCTCTTGCCTCAAA
Source organism: Hylia prasina (assembly GCA_013397195.1). NCBI lineage: Eukaryota > Metazoa > Chordata > Aves > Passeriformes > Sylviidae > Hylia > Hylia prasina. Next base: position 150,056 of record VYXD01008701.1, on the reverse strand, counting down.
AATGTCTCTGGTCACATATGAACCTGATGTTCATTTCCCTAATGGCGTCATGTTTTCTAGACGGTGAATTAATCCTAAGACTAGCAGCCAAGGGTTCACAAGTCTGTTTCTGACCTTAATCTTTGTGAGAAAAAAGGTTGACCATTTGCATGAAGTCACAATCCCGCTGAGGGTCTGTGTAGATTTAATCAAGATAAAGCAAGATAAAAGTGTCCTTTGGTGGGTGTGGGACTTGTGTTTGTGCTTAGATTGTGATTTTAGGTGATTCTGAATAACACCTGTGAACTTTTGGAAATATTGTTCCCAGGACATTTTGGGCTTTGGTACTGACTTGGGTTACACTTTATTTCCCACTCTGCCAAGGCATCCTCTCTAGTTTTAACAGGGTACTCAAACTTGGAGTACTTCAGGCACATCACATATGCTCTTTGCACTGTCTTCTGAGGATGAAAGCATTTATTCTATGGTGGTCATAGCACACCACAGATTTTTCTATGCTGTTCTCTGAATTCCAAAGATGTGTTTGAGCTGTGCCAAAAAGCTGGAAGCACAAGAGCTTTTATTTGTACAAACTGCAGAGCTGTGATTCCCAACTCCTCATTCAAACAGATACTGAGTGATGCAGGTGGCTCCTTCTGCTCTTTCAGCTTTTGCCCTGACCTGCCAGGAGAGGAGACCACACCTGAAGCAGAGGTCTTCAAGAGGGAGGTTGAGGCACGTAATTCCAAAGATGTGTTGGAAGCAGCACAGCACATCTTCGGAACAAACAGTGTGTTTGCAGTTGGTGAGGTCTGCTGAAGTACAACACGAGATCAGTGATATCATCCTTCGTTAGGAAAAACTTTCTGCAGTCACTCCTAAACCAGTCAGTTGTGTGAGTCCTGAACTCAGTCTCATCAGGGCTTTGAAACCAGACCATGTGATCCAGATGACTGATTTACTTCAGATGTTGCTGAGAGGGCTGGGTCATACACAGCTCATAGTCTGAGTATTTTTTATCAGAATTTGTTGGTAAAATGTTGTGACTAATGAAAGAAGAATTCTCATGTAAAGCAGAGACAGGGAACTGTGATTTTCCAGGTGTAGCTGTTTGGAAATGGGGATATTGAAAGGATCAGTAGAGCTCCTCAGCTCAGTAAATGAAAAAATGTCTGTTCACAAGCAGCTGTGGAGGGCCAGGGACCTTGCTACCATGTAGGAGGACATGCTGGAAAACTTCCCTGAAAGCTGAGTCATGTTGAAAGAGACACATGTATCAAAAGAGGTGAGATCAAGTCACAGCTGGAAACGCTGCGCAGTCAAGGTGTCTGCACTTAATTGGAGGGATTTCAGAAAGACCTGAAAAATAGTGTAAAGCCCTAGGGATGTTCCTAACAGCAAGGAAGCAGAGTTTTCACTCTACTAGACTTCTCTAAGAAAAGAGTGAAAGGCAGATCATTACTGGGTTTTTTTTGTTGTTGTTGTTGGGTTTTTGTTTGTTTGTTTGTTTGTTTGTTTTTTTTTGGTCAACACCTTATATAATTTAACAGGGAAAAAAAAAAAAAAAGGAGGCCATCCAGTCAGGGAATATTGAAATTAAAAGCAAACAACAAGATAAAGTCAGCCTTTAATGCCAGAAAGATCTGGAACACTTTCTGAAGAGAAATCAGCTGGATGGACACTCTTGGAGCGGAAACTCAAGTCCTGAAAGACAAATGGCCCTTAATGGGCTTAATGTTGCTCATTCATGTAGTTAGGAAGGAGGATAGTTGTGTGGTGAAGTCATATGGCCTGCTAAAAGAATCAGAGTGGATAGCTGTAGCCATATTTCTCAATATTCTTCACCAGTGTATTAAATTCCCTGTTGACCGAACTCTCCACAGCTCTGCAGGCACGTTGCTGTTGTTTATATTGATCTGTGGTGCTCAGCATGAGTTTATTTCAGGAGTTATTTCTCTTGCACAGTTGTGAAGTTTTGAGTCGCCTTTTTGCTGCAAAAATGACTAATAACAAATGCTTTCCAGGAACCAGCCCCAGTAAATCAGCCATAGACATGTAGCTGAGATTCAATTAAATTGATAGGGCACATAGTTCAGCTCCAATTTAATTATTTCTCATTTTATGTAAATGAGATTTCTTATTGCAGTGAAACAAATTATTATTTTCTCATGACAGTGCCTTATTTGCATGCTTTTCTCCTTATTCTGCCCTTAGTTTAACCTGAAAACAAATCAAAAGGTTCCTCAAAATTCAGAGGCTGAATTGAAGCGCTAATCTTTCATTAGCATTCTGGAGGCAGTAATTCCTTTGTGATCTGGTTGTGCTTAGCCTTTCTATAACACTGCCTGATTAAAACTATGTATTTGACAAAATAGATAAAGCATGACATCTGCCAGGTATATAACCCCAGAGGTAAACACCCCAACCTTTGGGAATTTTCATCCAAAAATGTGCATTTGGCCAAATTTGCAGTTAAATTAGGATCCTGCTGCTTAAACAATATCTGATTTCTATTTCATGGATGAAAACATACTTTTTCAATCTACTGCCTACCTACCTTCTACCGTGATTAATGCTCACTCCATTTGGGAGTTAGCACAAAAACAAGCGGAAGCTGCGGAAGTTTTTCACACCTCTGTTTTTCTCTGGAACTCAATCCCAATGAATTTGTCTCTGCAGAACCCCTGTGACTGGTGTCAGGGCAGACAGGGAGCTGGAGCATCCCAAGAGTAAAAAGAATGGCTGCAAGGCATAGGCAATGCCAATAGTCAGGAATTAAATTCAACCCTCTTGCATTTTAACCCAGTGCCTAAGCCACAAATCTGTTCCGTCCCTCATGTAGATTATATTTCTTCAGGATGCAAAGCTGTTTGCCTGCTATCTCCTGTGCTGACTGTCACAACAGGGATGACCTTTTTTTCCAGCCATGTACGTGAAGTCCTGTGAGTTTGGCATAGCCTGTTTTGCTTTGAGAGAAAGATAATGGAAGAAATTGTGTGCAGCCAGTGAAAAAAATCCTCCCACATGCCTGAGTGAGATTTCCACTGGGAAAGACAAAACCGTTCTGGGGTTATCTGTCTATCCAGCCTTTGTAACGTAAAGTTTTTACTGATGTTAAATTCAGCAAAGTAAGCAAGATGCCATATTTATCATCAGTAACACTCTGCTGGGAAGCAGAGACATATGAATTGTCAGGTGTCTCTTCAGGCCACACTGACCACCATAATAGCTGTGAAAAATAGAATGCTTCTCAAATACCCACACGGAGTGTGTGCTTTCACACAGAAAGAATAAATCAGCCTTTCTTTTCCTGGGCTTTCATTCTGCAGTAATTTTTCATGCTTCTTCACACTAAGCCACGACTGCTAAAGTTCATCCTGGAGTAGTTTTGCAAGCAATGGGAATGCTTAATGAAGACTATCGGTCTAAGTACCAGTTCTGACTGCTTAGGTTTGTTGTTGGATTCCTTGCTGGTTTAGCAGCTTGGACACAAGTGTTCTCAGGAGCTGATGCTGCCAGTGTCCTGGAGGCTGCTGGGAGGAAAGAAATTTTGTTCAGGCAGTCCCAACATTTCAGGCAATCTAACTCAATTGTGGCAGCATACACGTACACTCAGAGGTGCAAACAAACTACCGTGAAGTGCAGGGTCTGTGCTGGTCCCTGTTGAAGCCTGACAGCTCCAGCCAGGCATGGGCCCGGGTCTGCCTGAGCCAGCAGGGATGGGACAGGGTTGCCAGCTGAAGGGGAGCAGAGGATGGCCCTGCCTCTTCGTCTCTGATGTTTTGCTGGGGGCCATTCACTTCTTGCCCAAAGGCAAGAAGTATTTGCCCACTTCTTGCACAAAGGCAACAGACACATCTCATAGGGGTTCCATGGGGTTTGTGCCATTCCTTTTTCTTTTTCTTTTTCTTTTTCTTTTTCTTTTTCTTTTTCTTTTTCTTTTTCTTTTTCTTTTTCTTTTTCTTTTTCTTTTNTTTCCTTTTTCCTTTTTCCTTTTTCCTTTTTCCTTTTTCCTTTTTCCTTTTTCCTTTTTCCTTTTTCCTTTTTCCTTTTTCTTTTCCTTTTTCTTTTTTTTTAGGATCTGTTAGGATTGTTCCTTTTCTTTTGTGGCTTGAAGAAAGAATGGGCTTGGTTAGATATAGTTTCTCTCTTTTGCTGTCAATGGCATGAGGGTTTTCAGTTTCAGTGCAGCAGGGCTCCTGAACTGGGGACACCTCATGGAAAGAGGAAGGTGCTGCAAAGGCTCTTCAAGCTGGGCTGTGACTTCATGCACCCCTGCTCCTTGTGAGAAATGCCTGCCCTTTCCCCAGCCATGGCCCCTGCAGCAGGCTCTGACTAGTGGGCACACTGACCCCAAAGGCAAGAGCCCCTCTCATGGGTTGTTAAGCCAAATGATGACTCGGTCTTATCATAAGAATTGGTGTTGTTCACTGTGCAGGGAAGGTGTTCTGGAGCCAGCAGCAGACACTGTCTGTGTGAGATGGCTGTGTGTGGGGGGACAAGATGTTGGTGCTCTGCAGGGCAGGCTGCTTGCCAGAGGCCCCTGCTCTCACCACGGGAGCCGTAAGTGTAAACACAAGGCCTGGAGAAGGGGACTGGAGATAGCAGTGCTGGTGTCTCCTCATGTCCCTGTCTTCTGTGGGAACAGTGTGAGAAAGTGCAGAGCTGCTGCTGGGTTTTAGGGTGGGGAGCCCCTGCAGACCAGAACAAAGACAGACTTTGGTCTGACAGAAGTAAAAGGGAAATGTGGAGCTCCCCTTTCCACCATCTTGCTGTTGGAAGCTTTTTTTTTTAAAAGATGCTTGATGAAAATGCTTCTGGGTAATTTACATTTGTATCCTTTGTGTTCTATAATAAGTAACTCATCTGTGTGTAGAGAAGAGACAATTCTTATGCACAATTGTCTGCTTGGCATATGATCTGCAAAGTGAATGTAATGGCCTTCTGCTTCTGTAAGCTTTTATTAACAAATACAGGGAAAAGCAGAAAAAAAGAAATCTGGGGAAAATTGCATAGCTATTATGAATGTTAAGTTTTTGGTTGTTGTTGGGATTTGGACATAACTTAGGCCAAAGCTTACTGTTTCAAAAGCTATAACAATGGTGACTACTCTTGTTTCCAGCAGTTTGAGTTTATTATCTTTCATTATTTTTTGGAAAAAAAATTAAACAGTTTATTTTTGCTTCCACAGAACCATGATTTTGGCAAAGTGTAGACAACTTGCTATCTAAACTTTGTTCAAATAAACACTGTCATTTTTTTTTACCTCTTAAACCTCACTTGCTGATATGCTCCAAAATGATTTTTCAAGCTCCAAATGACAAAATGAGGAAAATTATGTACATGTTTCCTCAGTTGTATCCCAGTGCTGTCTTTATCTGTAGGATTTGCAAGCAAATTGGCTTTCAGTCCTATCCTTTTCTGATATCTTCTCTGCAGCTGACGAGAGATTTGCAAGCAAATAGACCTTTTTGAAAATTTAAAGCAGATTTGCTGTTTCACAGTTTGAATCTTTTGCATAAATACATTTTTTCCAGAAGGCTTATAGGAAGTATTATGACAATAGCACTGGCCAACTTCCTAAAGATTTTGTTTGTTTCCCAGTGTTTAAAAGCATCTATAGTCTTCCCACCCTGTGTCACCATCTCCCCCCTCCCCAGAAGCCTCACTTGTCTCACTTCACATGTGTTTATGATGTCTCTATCATGTAAACAGAGAGTTTAGAGGAGCGAAGTGTAATTAAATCAGATTGGTTTTCCCATGGGAGTCATGTACTATTATCATTAGGGCTCTTGTCACGGCTAAATTTACCAGATACTTTGTGGGAAAACCAAATTCAATTACTTATAGTCTGGCAGGCTTCAGCAGTTTGGGATAAACTCTTTGCTGCCAGGAATGTGTATTTTAACTTTATGTCACTCCTTTGTTACATCTAACATGTTCAAGGAAAGAGACTTAAATTCTTTGCAAAGTCTAGGATATAACTAAAGAATTTATAATAATGAATGTGCAAAAAGGAGCAAAATAAAGTTTTAAATGGGCCATTTAATGCCAGCATCTTCTAACATTAGAGAATTTGCCTTTGAAAGCGGGCATCAGTCTCCTCTCCCAGGTAACAGGTGACAGGATGAGAGGAAACAGCCACAAGTTGTGTCAGGGAAGGTTTAGATTGGACATTAGGATTTTTTTTTCCCAGGTGGGGTTATCAAGTATTGGAACAAGCTGCCCAGGGAAGTGGTGAAGTCACCATGTCTGCGAGTGGTCAAAAAACACCTGGATGTGGCACTTGAGGACATGGTTTAGTGGTGAACATGGTAGTAGTAATAGGTTGACAGCTGAATTTGATGATCTCAGAGGTCTTTTCCATCCTCAGTAATTCTATGATTCTGTTAGATTGACTTAAGACAAATTGTAGGGAAATGGAAATTTTCCAAGATTGTTTTTATTAGTAGTTAGACCCAGATCTTTAGCTTGTCATTTACCCAACACTGAACAACTGTATTTGCAGGCAATTCTTGTAGGTAAGGGGAGAAGTTTTCTCGTCTACAATCCCCAACAATGAAATTTGCAGAGCAGTAACCCAGGGCCTACAGCATAAACTCACATGGAGGCAAGATGTAAAGTGTATTGCTCCTGCCAGGGGGCATCTCACCTCTTCTTTGCTTTGGAGAGCCCAGGGTTCTCCTCGCCCTGACAATTCCATCCATCCTATGGCAGATCCTTATAGCATGGGACAGCACCAGGAGACGTGCGGGTAACACAGAACACTCATCGCACACTCACCATAGAGCTGTCAGCGCCCATCAAGGGGAAAATGATGAGATTTATGAGCCGGCGGGAGTGCACCAGCACACTGAGGTTGTGCGGTTGTAGCTGGAGTGGGAAAATGAAGCATTCCCAATGGAAAGCTTCAGAGGCAGTAGGGAAGGCTAGGGAAAATATTCCTGTTTGAAAGTTTTTATAGCGTCTCATTTTGGGACAAAACACAGTTCCTTCTTTTCTTATGTCTTCATGTTTTTGGAAAGCTCCTGTCTCTGCCTCAGTGCTGTGACCTGACACTGGACAGCTTTGGGGTTTTTTCTTATTAAAGAGTAGACAGGTTTCCAGACAGGCCAGATTTTCCCTGTTAAGTGCAGGTGGATCTTCTCTGGCCCTGCCCTCATGGTGTCTCACTATCCCAGCACAGGGCTTGAGGATCCCCATTGCTGCTCAGCCCTGCATTTCCTATCTCAGGCAGTTTGGAGGAAGAGATCACAGCTCCTCAGAGAAGCAGAGAAGTGAAAGATGAATGAACAAACTGGCTTTGTGCAAATTTCATTGATTGCTGCAATAGTTCTGCCGAGGAAAAATATCAGAAACTCACACCAGATCAGTCTTAAAAATTAGAACTGAAATATATGAAGTGAGAGAAATGAGTTTGACCTGACACCCTGACCTGAGCATAGAGCAAGTCGTCTTCTTCTGGGTTGTTTTTCTGGACTACAGCAGCAGGTATGGAAAGCTGACACTGCAAACCCATTGTGTTTATTGATAACCTGCAAGGAATCTTTTTGAGCAACAGAATAAGTGGTCGTGCAAGTACCAGCCATGGGCAACTGATACACAAATCTACCTGCTGGCTTGATTTTAGCCAGACCAAACCTGAATGCCTTCCTTGCACAGCTGGTAAAATTAAACTTCAGTTACATAGATGTGTTTAGGGAGTATTATCCATTGTCTTAGAGACTGAGCAATCTTTTTGTTTTCAAGAGTGTTTTCCTGCTGAACACTAGAAAAGAGAACTGGAGGAATTAATGCTCTTTTTTTCCCCCTGTATTGTTGTTGCTTACTGCTAATATGCTTTCTCTAGGCAAGTGAAACCTGTTTCCCAGTGAGCATGTTTCCCATGAGCAATCCCCACCATCAACAGGGATTGGGGCTGTTCAGACTGGAGCAGCGTCTCCAGTGTAGCATGGGGTTCATCCTCTGTCTCACTGGAAGGATTCTCCTTGGGATATGCCAAACTCAGCCTAGCAGGAGCTTGCAAAAACACTGAAGAAGAAATACCTAGGAAGGCTCTGTGCTAATTCCAGCTGTGATTATAACTGGTGGAGTAAATTGCATATTGGGAACATGTTTGTAATGAAATGGGTGTGAGTGGCAAATTAGCACCACCTCTCCTGAAGAGGAATGAGCCTTGCAGGCTAATCCAAGAAATGCAGTAGGAATAACACATTACAAAAGGATGAAAGATAGCTCTGGAGCCCTCTTCCTTTTATTTCTGTGTCCATCATATCTGCAGAACAGCTATATGGAAACAACAGCCATGTATGTCAGGGCTGACTTTGTCCCCAGGGTAAGTCAGGTAAATGATGGGCAGGGTTATGTGTTCAGGAAGGTGCCAGACTGCTCTCCACACTGGCTTTGCCCTGTGCAACAACAGCAGTACATGACTGGCAGTGCCCATATCAGCAACTTCACTGTGCTAGAGGAGGGAGGAAATGGGTTTAAAATAATTTGTTTGAAGAGAGATATTTAACGTACTGCTTACCTTATTCACTTCCTTCTCTGCAAGAGATGTCAGACAAGGCTTTCCACCAGCATGGTTTGATAGGCTTTCAAAAAGTGTCTCATTCATTGAGAAAGCACATCTGAGGTTGGTGAAAAACAGCTGCAATTGGGAAGTGTTGTAATTGCTGAGAGATGAAACATGTGAAAGGATGGCTTTGTGCTGAATACATGATTTGCTGAAAATAGTCAAGTCTGCTCTGGTTACCAGCACATCATCCTCTCTAGGTCACTGTATCTGCACAGAGTACCTTTGGGGGCCCAGAAGTGAAACAGAGTCTAAGGCTTTGTCTGTGCTGGACCTTTCTAGGGGATGAAATAAGGAAAACTTTGAACTGTGCCAGTAACCATACGCTCTGTTATGTCACCCACAAGTTGTTCTCCTCAGTCCTGCCAAGTTAAAACCTTGTCTCTTTAACAGTCCATTTTGGAAAAATCATCCTGTGACAATAATCATGTTTCTGGATGGAGATCATTTAAATACAAATATTTTTGCTTTCCAAGTGCTCTGTTTAGCTGTAGTGCATCCTTGACCCCGCAGAGCCCTGCAAAGTCACTTTTGTTACTGCTTTCTTAAGACAATTGCTGACACCAAGGGAATGGCCACTGCCATCACTCACTGGTCCTTCAGTTGTGACTGTGCCTGCAAAAGGCAGAATGCATCTGACAGTTTCACATAACACACAAGGGGACTTCCTAATATTTCAGAGACCATCATATCTAGCTTTCAGGAACAGATGCAGCTGGAGAGCGAAAATGAGCATATAAGAAAATGTTCTGATTTTACCCTTACAAGGGGCAAACAGAGCAGACGTTTACATCTGGAGGTCAAGCTACAAGCACAGCAATTCTCCAGCTGAGAAATATCTAACACTCTTATGGAGAGCAGGAGAATGGCTTATAAATTGTGTCTTCAGAGTGACTTCACTAATCAAAACAAAGCAGAAATGCAAAGACTGACATAAGTGAGCATTCAAAACATGCCATTTTTCTCAGGGATGCTCTTCTGAGTGAGATGCACTAATATGGCCAACTGAGCAACCCAGCTAAATTAGGCAATTTCCCCTCTATTCAGCGAGAGGAAGAAAAGGAGGAAGAAGAACAGAAGCCCTAAAAATAAGCCCCCACTGTAAACAACATTCAAAATGAATGTTACAGGTTTTATTATTATTTTTCTGCCTAGTTCCTCCCCTTTGTGAACAAATGCAAAGAAAATACTTAACATAGGCAGAATTCCCTTTCCCTGCATTTCACTTTCTGAATTAAAAAGGAAAACAGTTCTCTGAATTTTTGACATTTGACTAAGCACACAGAGATGCTAAGAAATATACATTCAGGATTTTATGACTAGCCTTTCCATAATGCAGTGAGGAACAAGTGATGAGGCAAGCCAGCAAGCAAGCAGGAAAAAAGAAAAAGAAAAAGAAAAGTTCAAACGCGCGTGCTGCTGTGAACACACTATCACAGCACACTACTGGCCCCTACGCTCACAGCTCTGTGTCTGACACGGGTCAAGTCACTGCAGCTGCCCAAAAGGACCAATGAAGCACCGGGAAACACACAGGTTTGGCTGGGGCAACTGGGAAAAAGGCAGTAAATTATTCAGGTGGCGGAACCACCCCTTTGGGAATTTCTGGAGGTGACAGTGGGCAGCAGCCGCGCCTGGGGAGGGGGAAGGGGAAATTGCAGGAGGAAGGACTGATCAAAACATCCCTGGGGCAGACGAGTGAGCAGCTGCCACATTCCCCTGCTGAACGTCACCGCCAGGAAAGCAGGGCACGCTGCGCCCGCGGGCAGCCGGGCCCTGGCACAGCCATCCGCGCTCGGCGGCCGCTCCGGGCATCTCCCGTGCCCTGCTCGCTGCCAGCCCCTCCCGTCTGTGCCACCTGCCCGGCCCACGTCCCCCGGCCTCTGCTGCCTGACTCTGAGGACAGGGTGGAAAAGGGGCTTGTCCATGACTGTGCGGGGCCTTGGTTCTGGCCACTAATGTTTCATTACCGTTCTCTGGTTCTGGAGGGTTGATGGAGCTCCTATCTGTCACTGGGTAGCGTTGAGATAATTTGATGGGTGCTGTGCATCCTAAAGTGCTTCAGCCCCTCAACAGCACCTTTCCAGCTCTGCAAAGAGAGACAGAGCGGCCCCTGGGTTCACTCAGAGGTGGGCATTTGGCAAATATAAAGAATCTCATTGGTCCTCTTCGAAGCAACAACTGAACTCCTTTCTTGTTGGTAAAATGCTTTCTCATGAACTTTCCTTCAAGTATAGAGGAAGGTCCCTTTAAAGTTATTAACTAAAGGACAGAAAGTGTTCCTTGTGCAAAACTGAACAAGGAACTTGACTAGGATTTAAAAAAAAATCCTCTTTGCTGTTTTTGTGAGTTATAAAGTCTCTTTTCCTGCTTTTGATAGTCCATTTTCTTTTCACTGGTGTTTTCATGTGGACTTAGAGAAACATTACAGTTATCTATGCAGCCCACAAAGTCAGTTTATATTTATTCACTTTGCCTCCTTCCACATCCTTTCTAGCAGAAACAGTACAGTAGCCACAGGGGACAAAATTACCCAGGCAGATTCTCCATCTGTCTCTTTTTCTATTTCCCAGGATTATTTGACTATGCATGTTTTTGTAAGTCTTGATGCATCATTCTTGAATGATGCAATTTGAAACAAAAGAACCCAAACTCACATCTTCATTTAGACAACTATCCAGATGGTCTTAACAAGGCTAACCTTGACTGTGACTCTGTTGGGTTGCATGCCACAGTTTGATTTATCTGAGGGAAGACACTGCAGGCTCTGACATTTTTTCCTTATGGTGTTTGAATTCTTGAGTCTGTCCCTTAGAGGTAGAACGGTAGAGTAACCGGAGTTGAAAGGGACCCAGAGGGTCCAAAAGGATCAGAGCTGACTCTGCACAGGACAACCCCAAAACCCATTCCTTGTGCCTGAGAGCGATGTCCAAACGCTTCTTGAAATCTGGAGGACTTAATGCCCTGACCAGAGCATTCCAGGTGATCATAGGAAAAATAACATTGTCAGGAGCCTGAATAGACACTGGCCACAGAAATAAAGCAGGAAAATGCAAGATCATCTAGATAGAGGAAGACAGAAATTGGTGATACAATAGTTTGCAGAGGTTTGTAATAGAAAAATCCAGGTCAGGGAGATGTTACGTGAGGAAAAGGCAGAGATCTGAGAGACCATGCATGTGAAGACAGTAAGGGACAGGAGTGAAAAGAAAACCCCAAGCTGCAGGGTCTGTAAGGCTGAAGGACCCTTGCTTTTGGTGGCATTTTTTCTGTGATGACTCTTACTTGCTTCATTATAAATTAGATGTATGTTCTCTCTACAAATACTTCTGTGAAATTTTGGCTTGGAAACAGTTTGCACAAAGTTCCACTTATGGCACTACAAGGACTCTGGCTGAGCTGCTATTTCCCTCTCCCAGTTCATCAATTTTACGTTTTCTCCTTTGACTCTCCCTGCCAAGGTCACAACGAGTTTGCCAAGCCCAACCCCAAACATCCAGTATCTTTTCCAATTCAAAACTCATAGCTCCTCTGAGTCAGTGTGCTCCTGTCAAGACCAACCTAAAAGAGATATGGAACCTGTAGCCCTGGTTCCATGCCTGAGGTTTTTGTTTTTTCTGAAGTTCCTTTCCCAGGGAAGTTTTGTAAACAAGAGGAATAGGTAGTTTTTGTAACTCCCCTATGTTATTCATTCCTTCTGACAGAAGGGACTTCTTCTTGATGTCCCTCTGGTTTGACCAATGTAATTGAAGAGGTTTGCCTTTGTTTCACCAATCAAATTGGTCTGTGTAAAATAGTGTATGAGGGGAACGCATCCCTAAATAAAGAGTCATTTTTTAGCCTTCTGAATCTTGGAGTCTGTGTCATTTTGGTGTAAAACAGTGACAGGAAGCGCCAAAGTCACTGCCATAAATCATAGGTGTCCTAATGCCATTTTCATCTCTGAGAGTGGTCAGCCCTTTGCGTCGTGTCCTGCCAACATTCCCATGTGCTGGCCATTTGTTTGTAAAGTACACACTCTTGAGAGCTCACCCAACACCAGTGGTGTTGTGTGTTCATGCTGACAACCTGGCACAACTCATCTCCATCGCTCTATCCCCGGGAAAGAAAATGAGCCTGAAACTGAATCAAAGGGGTTGCAGTTTGCTGCTGGGGAATGCCACTGGAAATTTTACTCACGCTTGATGCTACATAATTTTCTCTGGTCGCAGTTGCAGCATATTGCAGAGCTGATTAATTTGGCCACTGTGAGTGATACTCATAAATTTAGCCTGTTTTTCTCTGGTTGAGCTGTGCATGAAATGATCTGTGTTTCTTCAAATGTATTTGTTATTCATAAGAATTCTCAGAATAGTTTGGACCAACACTTTTCAGCTTGTAACAAGCTCAGGCTGATGATTTGCAATCCACTTTCCACTTTCCACAGTTTGTAATTTGTCTTCCAAGTCAAACGCCATTACCTGTTTGCCAGGGAGTGTCAGAAGCTTTATAAATAGAATAGCAATAAGTATTGAATAATGATTTTGTTTTGTATGAGTTTTTGGCACAACTCCACATAGATCTGGGCATTCTAGTATACTTTTATGAATATCTTATTTTCCTCATACTACCAAGACACGTTCTGGTGTAAATTTGCAAAGTCAGCTGTCTTCAATCCACTTGTCCCTGGAGAATATCTTAATAGCGATGTACTGAATTATGACAAGTTGCCTTCGCCTGTGCCAGCTGTACATTAATCACTGTTAATGTTTTATGTTCCAAAAGCTGAAAATATGTCAAAGGACAGAGCAAACTAAGACTTTCTGTATAGCTTGCCAACTTGAGACATCAATTTTGCTTCCCTTCAATCTGATAGGAAATTTCTCAAATCATCCCAAGGCTGGATTCTTAGCTGGCTCTTGTCTGGAAGGTGTTCTGACACTCCAGGACTTGAAAGGTTGCTTTTCTGTTTTCAGAGGTTAGCAAAGTAAATTTCCAATGCCATAACCCAAGCCAAATCCAGGCCATGCTTGGAGCTGCTGCACCATTCCTTTCTCCTGACCTGCAGCAGTGTGTTTGAGAGTCATTTCAGCCCAGCCTCTTTCAATCCTTGTGACAAAGGATATATACATTTTAAAATACCTCAAAACTGACGTAAGTGACTTTATTTAGATTGATATTGGGGTTAGGCATTGGATTCCCTGGACTCCTCCCAGAGACATCTTAATTCTGTTCCCACTGACCAAAGGACGTGACACATTTCTGCATTTGTGGTTCCCGCATTCCTGGGAAAGTTCAGAAAGAGATGACCCCCGTTAAGAGTTTGAGAAAGAGAAAAGGGAAAACAGAAGAGGGACATGGCTCATTTTCCATAACCATGGCTTTCCTTAGTTTGTTTCTTCATGCACTTTCCATATGGAGCCAGTAGCAGAAGTCCTTAGTCAGAAACAATGTTTTATCTGGTGTGGCTCTTATTCTGCTTATTAAGTTGCTAGTGACATACAGCAAAAACAATGGGAGAAATCTGTGCAGGGGTAACCAGGGCTCTATCTACACTTCAGTGGCATCAGATGTTGAATGAATTAATTGCTTGGGTTGAAAGATATTCTGTCTTTTGTTACTATTTTAATGGCATGATCTGGTGTAACAGTATAAATTGGCTGTAATTATGTGGCAAGCCCTTTTTCCTGAAACTCAGTCAGCTTTACTGGGTTCAATAAAAATATCTCCTTCTGACAAAGGAATTGGCAACACCCTTCCTTTTGCAAGACCCCATCTTTGTTTCAGCTGCCATGCTGTGAGTATTATTTGCATTTCTGTAGTATTTAAGGACTCCATGTTTCAGTGTGGGTGCCCCATGCAAGGCATGTTGCTCACACAGTCCCACAGCTGAAATGGTAAAGCCTTCCTGAAAGGACATGAACTGGCACCTCTGGAAAGTGTTGCACTCCCCCAGAGGACAGAACCAGCTTGGGTCTGGTCTAATCTGGGGTTCTCACCATCCTGGTTCTCTGTGGGGCATTAATATGCCTTCAGCATGACAAGGAATTTATGGATGTTATAGCATGGGACAGATGCAGAACAACTTTTTCTATTCCTGGTACCACCTAACTGTGCTTAGGCCAATTATTTCCTTGTGCTCCTTTCCTTAAAATGGAGGCTGAGATAACGCAGTCCTTTTGTGGAGTCCTAGGAGATGTGCTGGTGCTTGCTATAGATGCACTGGGTGGGGTTTTCTAACATGTGGATCGGGCAACATCAATGTTAATTTTGCCTCAGCCTCCCTATGCATTGCTCCTGGCCACAGCAAGGTCCCTCGCTGCACCTCTGTGTTTGTTCTTCTGCTGGAGTAATGCGCTGTTTTGAGATGGCTCTGAGATCAGGGTTTGCTGGTTAGGCTGCCTTACCTAGTCACTAAAGGCATTAGCTCCTGCTTTCTGAAGTCCTGTGAAATCACCACAGCTTTTTCTTTTAACCTGCTGCAGTCAGAGAATGGGAGTTCTTTTCATCAAGAACCTTTGGACATGCTCAGCGTACTTCCAGCAACCCCACAATTCATTACTTTTCAAAAAATAGTTTCATTTTTTTTAAAAATTATTTTAAAGTGGAGGAACCTTCTACAAGATAAAATATGGGCATTTCATTGTCCAGATTCTGCAATGAGGATAAATTACAATTAATAATAGATAGGCAAGTACTGCAATATTACACAACGTAGATTCACAAAATTTTTCCATATATTTTGAAACAACCATTTTCTCTCCATGTTTTGAAAACCAGCTGTCTAAGAATATAATTGGATTGTATTAGAGTTGATGTCAGCTATTTGGGTGAGTAACGTGTGTTCATTCCGAAGTTTGCTCATTCTATAGCTAAGGCAGGCTGTTGCTGTGTTGGTGCAATACCACATGGTAAGAGAGGAAAGATGGCAACACCACTGGAAAGGAGTGAAGTAACTTGGATAAAGCAGGAGAGAGCTCACTCTGGGGTTTTCATTCAACTTCAGCATTTTTCAAGGCTTAGGATCATCATCTGGTTTCTCTTTCATATTAGTATCAAAGACGTAGAGTCAAACTAATCATAGTTATAACAAAGCAGTTATAACCACTGCTTTCCACCTGGAGTCAGTCTGAAAATACAAGTTTTAGATTATTTTGAATAGAAGTGTCTCCCAAACCCTCTCTGGCATCTTGTATCCAACCACTCCTGGGCTGGGACAAAGCTTAGGGTCACATATAATTTTTACTGATCAAAGGTATTTCATTTGCCTTGTCCAATTGCCATTTTCCCTGAATAAGGGTGTATCATGCTTTGCTCAGAAACTCCCAAAATTCAGAAATCTTGTGAAGCAGAGGATTTCCAAAACATTTTGAAACTTGACATGCACTTGGTGAGTGACATGTGACCTGCCATTCCATGTATACTGCTACTTTCTCACGAATTTTCTTCCACTCCTAAGAATGAGCTCAGAGGGAGAACAAGAACAAACATGGTATGTGCCTTTAATTGCAAAGCAAGATACTCTCCAATGTATTTTCACCTCAGCAGAGGTGATAAGACCTCTGTACCTTGCAAGGAAAACTTCACAGGGAGGGGAAGGATGAGAGAGGAAAAGAGAAACTTCCTCATCAGGATCTTTAGTTTAGATTAACCCATTGCTAGAACTGGGAATAAATGCCAATTTGTCAAGGTGGCTAGCCAGGATTTAAACCCTGGGTTTGGACATGCTGAGCTGATTATTCAGCTCTGGTTTGCTGTGCATGGCAAATGGTCTTCACCCTGCACTCAAACATATTTTCCAAGGCAATCTGCTTGCTGGCACTTTGCCTCATGGAACCATCGTAAATGGCTCTGAGTTGTCATTCTGAATCAGGATAAAAGTGATCCAGCTCCTGCACAGAAAATGGAGATGTGCATTTTGTCCTGATGCGTGTGTTAAGCTTTTCTTGGGCTCGG
Organism: Hylia prasina; assembly: GCA_013397195.1. Taxonomy (NCBI): domain Eukaryota; kingdom Metazoa; phylum Chordata; class Aves; order Passeriformes; family Sylviidae; genus Hylia; species Hylia prasina. Next base: position 133,567 of record VYXD01008701.1, on the reverse strand, counting down.
GCTCACAGTAGCTTTTATCCTTCAAGCTCTTCATTATCAGCATACTGCAGCAAACTGAATGGGCAGGGATTATGCAACCACCACCGCCCATTATCTTTTCCCATCTTCTTCTATCCCTTCAGAAGCAGTAGTGCAGAATTAATTATCATTCTTTTGAAAAGATATCTGAGACCATCATGTGGAACCTCCTTCTGCACAGCTTGCTTTCTAGTCAAAAGTGATTATGCAAAAACATAATTCCATTGTTTCAACTTTGATTGATTCAGACACACTAGGTTTACAGCAATTAAGCTAATATAATGAACAAATCATCAGCAGTTATATGGCAAGTTAACAGGCTATAGTCAAACTGTAAAACTGCAAATGCATGATGCTGAATTTCTGCTTTTTGAGGACCTCCTGGTTTAAAATCACACCTGAAACCAGATCACTTGTGCCCTTGTAACTGATTCAGTCCATGTCTCTTCATTCTGACACCATTCTGCCCCTCAGCTTTGAATACCAAGACAGAAAACCAGCCTGACTGTGGATGCCTTTCCATCAGGCTTTGTTAGGGAGAATGTGCTCCTGTCCCCTCCTGATGGGGACTGCTCAGGTTGCAAACTGATCTCCTGCCTTCCCATCCTTGTCACTGCCTCATCTGGAACAGAAACTAAAACTCAAAGCACCCACAGGATCACAATTCTGTGAGAACACTTGGGGACAGCTGAGCCTGAGGCTATGCTGAAGGAAAAGGCATGAAGTGGTAAGCCTATAAATTCTGGCCTTTTGCTTTCACACCATCAGGCAGGGCAGTCAAGGCACATTTATATGTAACAAAACTAGGCAGAAATGCAGGTTCCTAAACTGTAACCTTGACTTTTCCCAGCAAACACCTGGAGACATTTCCTAAATATATATGTACCCTAGTGATGTAACTTCAAATGCTGGTGGACACAGCTGTTAACATTGGATGCATCCATGGGAAGTTCTCTCTCCTCACCTGCTAATAAAGGTGTTTTGTTACACCCACACATACATTAGCTGATCTTGACAAATGGATGACTTCAACAAATAGAGATACTGCCAAGCTTGATCTCTTAATTTTTTATTTCACACTTGTTGGATATTAGAAAAATACAGATGACTGTTGTAGATCAGATATTTTTAGTTACCCTCTCAGGTTTCTTCCCTGGCAGCTATTGCTCTTTGGGGATCTACCTGATTACTCACCAACACTCTCTAGATGCACTTTGGAATTTTGCTCAGATTTTGTCTACTCAGCTATTCCCTTCCACCAGGTTCCTTTCATTTCTTGATAGTTCATGGCATTTTACAGATGGGGGTGAGAGTTATTTTGAGGATCCAGAAACAACTTCTGCTTTCAGCTCCTCACTTCCAGAGGCACACTGGGACACTCGGAGCCAAAATATATGTGTTTCAGTCCATCTCCTTTCCAGAAAAAGCTATGCATAGTTTTCAGGAATTTGATAAAACTAGCTTTTATCCCCAAACACTTTAATCTCTAATGTAGTTAGGGTAAAATGACACCAGAGCAGGTGTAATTTAAATAAAGGGCAGGTAATTTAAATAAAACATTTGGAATAAATAGGAATCCTTACTGTCAAAGGCAGTTTGGCAAAGCTAGATATTTCCCTGGTCACACTGGGTTTGACCACAGTTTGTCTTGCAAGCAGAATCTCAAAGTGTAGTGGGGTTTCCATCCTGTCCCATCTCAGCTCTCAGCTCAGTTGGTGCCATGCCATATCTGGCTGTACTTGAGAATCAGTTGATTTGTACTGGAAGATGCAGAGGACTCTCAAAGTTCTGTGGTAATAACACCTTCATGCCTGATCAGTNTTTTTTTTTTTTTTAATGAAGCCTAACATTTGGTGAACAATGAAATTATTGCCTGCAATTTCTCTGGACTACACACAAGAATCAATGTGAACTTCTTTCCCTGCCCCATTACTCACTTTTGGGAAAAAAAAAATCCTGTGAGTTTGATAAACAGCAGTGACGCTTCTGAGGTTGATGGCTTTGTGTCACTGCTCTGGATTCACTGGGCCACTGCACATGGAAGTTTAATGATCACATAAATTCCAGGTGCTGTCTCACCCCTGCTACAGAACCCATCAAATAAATTCATCTCAGTGCTCTACTGCCTGCGCAGGCATGCTGCAGGCTTTTCCATGCTGCTTTTTCCCCCCTATTTTACTGCTTCATTTAAATCACTACTCACACCCACAGCTGAGAAAGGGAGGTCATGCTGCCGAGCACAAGTAACAAAGGGGGTTTGCTACCACTGGACATCAGAATTTACTCTTCCTGGGATGGTGTTGTGACACTAAACTGCTCTGGTGGAGCCACCTGATGCCAGGCTGCAGGAAAAACTGCCTGGGCACGGATGAGCAGGGTCTGTGATGTCCTTTCTTTACTCTCCTTGCCTGGCTGCCATAATTTTGACAGCCTACTTAAAAAACATCAGCTGGGGAGGTGAGCACCTGCTTAGTCACTTTGGGTGGAAAACATCCTAAAGCCTAATTTAAATAAAACCCAGTGGGCAAATTGACTTATTTCATGATCAGTGTTTAGGTCACTGTGTGTAGTATCCATGCTGCTCGTCAGGTAGCAATTCCCATCATACATATATGTTTTTCCCAAACCTTGCTTGATTGTTCTGCCACACCTGACTGACCACTCTTTCCCTGGGCTGAGCCTCAGCCCTAGTGCAGAGCATAGCAGGAGAGTCCCTGTTTCAGCACTTTGACAGAAAACATACCCACTAGACTTGCCTTAGGTTGCAAGACAAGACCTGATACCCATGAAAACATCAGTGGTTTGTCTGGCCTTCCTTATAGCAAAAACAAAGCACTTTACTGGCCCACCCTGCTCCTTGTCCTGCCATCTGTAGCCAGTGCCTGAGGAGAGCAACACCCTGATGGACATATCCAACTCAGAAGCGCCCCTCTGGGTCCCCACTGGGATGTGTAGATGGATCAAATGGGGGAAATTAACATCTAAGACTGCATTGCAACCCCCAGTGTGCAAGGAGGCTCTGAAGAACCCTGGTTGTAGTTGGAAAGGCAGAAGCAAGACTGTAGTTGTGGTTAAAGGGCAACCTGCCCTTGCCTTCCATGGTCAGAGGACAGGTTTGCTTTACAAAGAAAACACTGCCTGCAAGTTCAGCAGCAGGAACTTAGTCACTGCAGAGCATCAGCAAGCAAAGGGAAGAGACAAGTGCTGCAACACAAGGGGATAAACAGCACAAAGGTATATGGGAGTGGTGAAAAGGTTAAGGAAGCAGAATTCCTCCTTCCCAAGGTCAGGATGGGAGCCTGACAGGAGGGAGTTGGTGACAGCAGAGCAAGGTCTGATCAGCTCTACCTGTAATGGCTGTTGCTCTCAGCCCTCCTGGCCTGGAAGTAGTGAGGATGTGTGATCCCTCCTCTGCTCTGGTGTCACAGCTCTTGTAAAAACTAGAACTGCCAGTAGTTTGTTTCTTAGGCTCATCCAGGACCGTGTTGTTTTGGAATGTGGAACTGGGCAATACAATGGCACCTCTTTGTCTCCAGAAGAGGGACATGTAAGAAAAAATGTCTTGAAATGGCACCTGAATGCATGTGCTGGAGGGAAACTGCAGGGAACAGAGACAAAAGTCACAGAAACAGGGAGAGCAGATGAGAATTTGATGGACAAATCCTGTTTCTAGGACAGAAAATATACATCAAAACTGATCATCTGTGCAGGAATTTCTAACATTTGTTTTGCTGTGAAAGAAGAACAAGTAACTGCCACCTTTAAAATAATAATAATTAAAAAATCCCAATGTGCCTCTCTCATTGCAAACATTTTTAATAGCTTTTATATAACCTCCAGACTTGGTCCATTCAAGCAGCCTTGGTTTTGGTGAGGGAAGGTAGTCAAGCACAAACTGTGCTTATCGAGTTGATGAACTGTGTAAAAGGCTCCTGAGACATTTTCACTCCTAACTGATCTCAGAAAGCTTCTGTGACATGTGTCACTATCCACCTTGAGGAGAGCTTGACCCAAAGGGAATGTGAAACAGCAAACTGTGTAGCCCCTTGAAAAATCAGTTTGCTTGGGGATAGCACAAAATCCTCAGCATTCCTCTCGTGCTGCTCTCTCTCCTCATCTTTCTGCCTCCCAAGTGCTTTGTAGGGGAAGACTGGAAGAAGAGCACAGCATCTCAACTATATCTGAATTATTCACAGGTTGTGGAGCAAAAGGCTTTCTAGCTATGTAACCATCCTAGAGGACTTTCACCAAATTCTTCCTGGTTGTTACAGGGCAGCTGCTCTGATCTCAGCATGCAGCATGTACGTCTTGAGTATCCCTCTTGGTTTGAGTGGGTCTTGGGCATTCTTTGAGAAGTACAGGGGTACAGCCTTCATCAACAGTCCCTGTGAATTCCTCTGTGCCTGACCTGTGGCCTTTTTCATCCTGAATTTTTCAGGACTTGTTTTAATATTTTAGCTGGATAATTTTGCCATTAATTTACTGTGATGTGAAAGGGCATGTCAGCATTTTCCCATTAAAATGTACTGGTACTGGTAAAAGTGGTGGTCATTCTCCTAGGAATTCCTCACCAGCTGTGACACTGCTGAGGAGCAGCAAGGGAAGAAGTAGATTTTCATTTCTTTCTCCCCTCAGCATTCTGTTTTTCTCTCCTCCCTAGCTTTGGATGATATTGATGGCGCATCACTGCCCAGTGCTCCTGCAATAGGCAGGTGCCAGACCTGCCTATTGCCATCTCAAAGGGAGAGTGGCAGGAGGGAGAAAAGGGGAGTGAGGGAAAGTTTGTTCATTGTGCTCAGTCTCACAGGGCCTCCAATGTAGGCATGTTTCTCTTTTTGACTGCTGAGATCAGTCTTGAGAGAGGACATCTGAAACAAAAACAGAAAAGCAGCAAATCTGAACTCTGTACTGCACTTGGAAAAGGCTTTGAAACAGAAGGGAAAAAAAAGAAAAGTATGGGAAAAGATTTCTCTTTTCTGTCTTGTTCTTTAATTTCTCGTTTTTCTTCTATTTTGATTTTGTCCCTGTTTGCTATATCAGTTGCTGTTATCATGCCCACAGGAGTGGGTTTTGGACAGGAGCCTTTCACAGCTCCTGCTTCATGTCAAACTATCAGCATATAAATGTGACCAAAGCCACCCAGCTTACTAAGGCATGGTCACAGCCCCATGTGCCTAATGCACTAAACTCATGGTGGACTCCATTAGGAAGTTTCTGATGGATCATGGCCCCATTCAGGCACAGGAATAAGTTAGGTGTGGTAATCCCAAGCATTGGTACTCATTGCCAGAGCTTCAAAGAGTCACAGAATAGTGGTGTCCAAGACCACCATACCATCAACCAGTCAGTTCAGGAATTAGGCACAGAAAACCCTCTCTGTTTGAAGCCCCATAAACTTAATGTGCAGGTCAAGTCCCATCCTCCATGTCTGAGAGCTTTCCTCCATCACACCCTAGAATATGGACCCTTGTGCTGAACAGGGTGAGAGGCTGTGTCACACACCCACATCTCAGAAGATACTTGGGGAATGAGGGACGACTTCTGCTCGCCTTGATATTAAAGGAAAGTAATCTACATATGGATGTTTTTCCTAGTGTTGTAACCAAGTGACATAGGAAGGGACCAGTTCTGCTAGATAAACTAGATTTCTTTTTAATATCTTCTGATCCTCTGGTGGTCAGGGAGACCAATGCAGCCTCAGCAATACTCTGAGATTATGATGCTGGCTACAGCCTACTCCATTGATAGGTGTTTTCCTTTTTCAGTGAGAGTTTACCATCCTCAGCTTCTAAAGATTTGCTTTGTTCTCCTTGCTGGCTTCCCAAGAGGCAGCTGCCCTCAAAACTGCTTCCAAAGTGCCAGTTCTTGGAGCTGGCTCCTTGAAGAAGATCAGGCTGTGCAAACAAGTATTTGCCAGGCAGTCTTAATATGTGCTGAATAAGTATGGACAACAGACCTCTCTAGGACTGAAGTCCTTTATTTCACTCCTAAGGGTGGGTGGCCTTTTTGATGCTACAGCTTGCAAAAAACAGCTTTGAAAGCCTGTCTTTTGTTGCTGCTGGGTTGGAGCAGGATTTTGAGGCTTAGTCACAGGCATCAAGGAGCCAGACCTCACCTTTCACTGTAATGTAATCATGGTATCTTCCTTCCAGATTTTACATATAACTGTCTCTGCTGTCAGCTTGTGCTTGATGGGCTGCCTCTAGAGCACCATGTTTGACGTAGATACTGTCTTTCTGATAAAACACTGAGGTCCTCTGCCCCAGCAGTGGTACTCAAGCTAACTCAGCCTAGAACAAATGGGAGATGACTTCAGATGTCATCTCAGTGGTTGGTCAAGATGCACATGAGAATATTTCTTGGAACCCTGTTCTGCATTGATTTTATGGAAATAAATACCCACTCTAAAATAACTTCATTTTCGTTATGATCTGCTCCCCTGTTCCCAAATGCTTGTAGCAGGTAGTACATCATTAAAGCTAGAAGCTGAGAGAGCTTCCAAGTAATTACTAGTGACAAGTATAAATAGATAAAATAGAATTTGGTTCCCAATACTGAAAGCTTGCTTTCAAGAGGATTGCTAAGCAGCTCCTTTGTAGCTTTCTCCTCTGACTGTAGAAAACCTTTTACTTTAAAGCTGATTATTCAGTCAGAAAGCAAGCCCCAGTTAGTGTGTAGCTAATGTTTAACTCAAGATGTGCTTTATATTCAAAGGTATTAGCCTGGGAGGGATGTAGTGCCTGAGGTGAGTGATGTAACCACTGATGGATGCACGGGGGGCGGGGGGAGGGGGGAAGTCTCAGCACAAAGGAGTGAATCACAAACATGCCTCATTGTTCCAGACTGCTCATTTCTCCAGCAATTGTAGTAGTAGAACTGCAAGTGAGTGTTGGAAGAGGGCAGGTACGGCACACACTGGGGAACTAGAGCGTGATTCAGGGATTGGAGGGAACGGTAGCTCCTGCTGAAGGCTCTCTCACAGTAATGTACCGCTGGTAATGTAAGAAATCCCTTCCTTAGAAATGTCCTTGTTGCAAACTGTGAGCTCTGTGAACAGGCTTGGCCAGCTTTGTTAATTTGTGTCTTTTACATGAAAAAGCTTTTAATTCCTTTTCCTTGAGGGAAAAAAAAAGAACACCATTTAGCGAACACCGTGTACCACATATTGCAGCAGGGCTTAGTAGCTGTGTACAGGAGAAAAAGGTTTTGATAGGAAATTCTGAAGTTTAATTGTGCAGTCTGGATTGTGCTTTTGCTGTGAATTCTTTGGAGCTTCTTTATATGATCTCTGGGACAAGTCAGTACATCCCAGACTGAATCAGTGTTGGGAACTGCTTCGGGATCTGAAGGGGAACTGGCTTTGGCAGAGAGTTCAGCTGGGACCTGTGATGCCATGGAACTCCCCTCAGCTGAACAAGCCTATTCATGAGGTCTTCCCAGGTATCCCCTTCCAGCACATCATCATTTTTCCTCTAGCTTTCTCTTCATGACACTGCAGCTTGTTTGCAGTAGTGTGTGTGTTATTGTGACACATGAAGCCCCAAAACAGCTGTAAAAGTTCACACAAGGAAAAAAGAAGGGGGAGTGCAAGTTCCTGTCTTCTTTCTTGGGGGAATCTCCTTGCAGACTGTGAAACAGAGAGGATCTAGCAAAAGAGCAATAAAAGGTAGAGAAATCAGAGTTTCTGACTGCATTGTTGGCATGGGACCTGTTTTATAAAGCTTTCTCTGTCCATGGTATGTCCTTCCAGAATGTTGTGAGACAGATGAGACTCACAAAATGTTTTATGTGTCTGTCTCAGGAGGCAACACTAAAGTTTCCCAACAGATGGTGATGGTTTCATGGATGTGACTAGTCAAATGGACTAGAGCATCAAAGGAGAGGAAAGGGAAAGTGAGAGGAATGGTCTAGCTAACTTCTGCCTCTCCTGACCCTGTTGCAATCCTCATCTGCCCTTGTGTAACACTGAAATGGGGATTACTGCAATCTAAATAAATCCAAGTAAGAAATACAGAGTATGTCTTTTCCTCACAGTTGTTAAACTTTCAAGATCTATCAAAATACAAAATAACAAACTCCAAGAATACTGGGCAGAGAAACTGGGTGTGTCTTAATAAAGTAATGAAGCCAACATGTAAATTTTGTTGCACTTGTAGCTTTAAGAATCCAGTCTGGTTTCTGTTCAGTATAAGGGGAAGAAAGGAGAAAATAGACAGCTTTATTTATTTTATCAATAAATGAAATGGTTTTGGGTGGGATTTATTAGTGCTTGGACTAGAGTAAGGAGGGAATATCTTTAGTCTTATAGAAGTGAAGGAGTAAATTTTTCTAATGATGTTCTTATAGTGTGCTGCAGAGACTTGCTGGAAGCAACCCAGAATCAAATAGGCTTCTTTAATAAGACTGTTTTTCTGTTTGCTCCAATCCATCACTCCAGAATTAACACCAGGGTAGTGAGGATTTGTGAAACTTTTTAATCTGTTAATGCTGCAAGAAAACAAATGCTCTCCTGACTATCGTACTTCACTTAGGAAAATGTGAATAAGTCAGTTTGGTTTCTCTTGTTCTTCTCTCCTCTTTCTTATCCATCTTTGTTCATATTTTCTCTGATTCCCACGCTGGGGCATGTGCATTTCTTTACACACAGTGTGTTCCATGAATTTTTGTCCAAAGGAAGGTGTTCCATGGTCTCCTTAGGTAATCTTAGAAAGAAGCCTGTGGGGTAGCCTTGGGATAAGTGATCATGAAGTCATGAAGTTCATGGGTCATAAAGTTCCTGGATCACTGGGGACCTGCACCCTTCTACTGCTGGAGAGCAGGACTTGGGGACAACCCAGTCACTGGTGCTGACCATGGCAAGGTTTCCAAGGGGTGCTACAGTGCCTGGTTGCCTGGTTGATGGTAGAAGCAAAGCTCTCAGGAAGGGAGAGGAGCTCTGTAAAACCTTCCCCTGTCAGTCCTCAAACATGGCATCAACTGCCCCAGTCCTCTTCTGGCTCTCCTGAGGCTCTCTTTCTCAGCTTCTCTTTTCTCTTTCTGATCTCTTCTAAACTTTCTTTTCCTTGCATAGTTTGTTTGAATCCCACTTGGAGGGAATACTGGGGAAGCAGAATATATTGAAAATTAATATATTGTGGCCAAGACTTCATATTGTTTTGGATTTTTTTTTAACATTCAGGTAATTGCCTCATTCAAATCCTGAAAGACTGCTCCACCTCTAGGTAAAACAATTTAGTGCACATATCTCCAGGCTCTTTGCCCTTCTGCTAAAGAACAAACTTCAATCCATTCTGTCCAATGATTAATTGTTATATAAGGGTGGAGAAACGGAAGGATGCACAGCAAGCTTACACAAATAGTACAGAATCTTTTCAGGTTCTCTGAACAGTGAGCAAGGAGCTACTTGGTGCCAGGGTTTTCTCCTTTCCTCTCACAGTACCTTAGCCATTTCACTCTGAGCAGTGGGGCAAAGGAGGGAAGGAGTGAGAAACTGTGTAGTTTAACTGTACCCAATGATTCATTATTCATTTCTTTAAGGTGCAAAAGCTTCCAGAGGCATTAGGGTGATGTAGACATTTCCATCTGTGCATACTCAGCTTGAGATATCCTACAGAAGTCAGTTTATTAAAGGTTCCCAATCTTTTCCATTCTGCCTGGTGATCTCCATAAGGATATCTCTGTGTGCACCCCAAAGTCACTGTGGGGAGCACAGTCTGCCATTGCATATTCCACAACTTCTGCATAACCAGGCCTTTCCCTTCAGAACACCTTTCCAACAGCATAGAAAGCTTGATTGTTTTTGTTTTATAATCTAGAGGCTCCAGTCTGATGTTTAATATAGACGTGTTAAAATCTTGTGGAAATTGCCTGGGAGTCATTGTTCCTTTTTATTATAAAAGGTAAACAAACCCTGCGAGATGTAAGTGAGGTAGCACCGTGCATGACTATTTAATAACAAGATTTGTGAGGTTGTAATTCCCATGGTACCACCCAGCTTCTGCCTGCTATTCGTGGTTAATTATAGCATCCACAGGGCTCCCAGCAGTGGAGCAGAGGGACACAGCACGGTCTCTTTCTTTTAGACTATTCCTCTGCCTCACCCTCCACTTCCCCTTCTGCCTGGAAGATAAAGAAGCAAATCCCAATTTAGTCATCAAGGTCTGAGACATGCAGTGAATAATTCAATTCCTCACATTCACACATGGACTCAGCTGTATAAACAAACTCAGCTGATTCTGCAAAGCGGACAAATATATTTCCTGGTGTTTTTTGGGAGTGGGATATATTGCTGTAGTTGAAAGATGTGAGACTTACAGAGAGAAGGGTCAGAAAAGCTTTGTTGGTGAAGCAGCAGGGTGAAAAGCCAGTGAGCTCTGGCTGCCAGACCTGGAACTGGGGCACCAGGAGACACCCAAGTTATGGATCAGGTAATCATGCCAGCAGGAACTCTGGGCTGTGTGGCTGAGGCACATATGGGACCGAGGGAAATGCTGACATTTGCATCCCACAGTTCTTCCTGACACTCTGTTCAACATGTCTTCTTTGTAAAAGCCACCAGACCCCAAAAGGTATGAAATTAGTCAGGTCTGTGGCACAAAGGTACAGTTCCAAGAGCCTCATGGCCGCAACAGAGGTTTCAGTACATGTGAGAATGTTGCCGGACCCCTGAGTCAGCATCGCTGCAGAGTGGGGTCAGAATGATCTTTATTTCCAACAAAGAAGATGAGACTCGGTGTGCAGAGTCTGTCTGATCAGCAAGGGCAGCCACAGTGTCACTTACAGGCTGTTGGCTTACTCAGCTGTGACAGTGGGTGAGTGAAGAAATGCCTTGGCATTTCCCCTGTGCCTTGGGAAGGGAGTCTTTGGGGGTGAGGGTGCTCTCTTTCTGGAGTTCATTCCTGTGTGCAGTATTGCCTGAGATGTGTGCACACACATGAATTTGGCTTTAACACAGCCTCTGATGAACCTTTTCTCTATTATTGCCATTCATCTGTTACACACTAGTATGTGTGTCTTGATGCTGCCTACATTTATCAGATACTAAGTACTGTGAATCATTTTCTGCCTCCTGAAAGGAAAAACTGCAATATTAATGGAGGGCAGCATCCCTGAAATCATAAATGAGCTGGAAGGAATGACCATCCCATAGGTATCAGTCAAACAATGGAATTAAAATTTACACAGGCTAAGTACACATCTCCAGGCTCTGCTGAGGTTAACCTGCCAGCTCTTGTGGATTTTAAATTTAATCTTTGTCCTGGATACTATGAGATTTCCTCTTGGCTTGAATTCTGGAGCAAGATGAGCCAAGGTTTTGATAGAAAAGGGAGGTGCTGTCTCCCTCTACTTATTTTATTGTAAGAAGTAGGACTTGGTTCTTAATATCAACACAGCCTGAGGGTCTTGCTACAGGGGTTTGAAAAAAAAAATTACATTCTGAATGCATAATCAAAATTGGGAACAGTGTGGGTTTCAGGCTGGGTAGCTTGCACCTTTCCTGGCGTGGGGTTTCCTTGTGCTGCCTTTTATTGCTTGTTGCAAAACATGTCAACTCATTGCCTGGCAGACAGCAAGAGATGAGCTGTGTCAAAGCATTAGCCTACAAGGTCAGGAAGTCTCACCTGAAGGGGTTTATTTGCAGTGTACAAACATGCAAGAACCAATTCCTAAGCAGATATAGATTAAAGAGATGGTCAGTCACACCCAGAAAAGAATCTCAGTCCTGGGGAGTGCAGTAGCAGATAGGTCTGGTGTGGTGATGGAGGTGTATCTGCAGGAGAGCTGTGTCACACCACCTGAGGCACCGAGCCCGGACAGGACAGTCATGACACCTGGTGGTCCTGAGCTCTCAGATGGTCACAGCTCAGAGTGGCTCCTCTGCCTGTCATTTCATGGGGCAGCATGCACAGCCTGGCTGCACCAAGCAGTAGGCTCAGTGAGCTCCTTAGTGTGTCCTGCTGTAGGGACAAGCTTCAACAACCACCAACAGGGGACCTCTGGGAGCATCTCACACCTCCTTCCCTGCCTCTGCATCTTCCACAGGAGCTGGGAAAATCCAAAACGTGCAGTCAGGCTGCATCCAGAGTCTCCAGGCCCTTGTCACCTGTCCCACAGGTACCACCTGTGAGTGTCTCAGGGTGTCTCCTGTATTTTTCACAGTATTCTGCTCACTGCACTTCTGTGGGGAATCCTTTGTGTCTGGCTGAAAATCACTCAGAGGACAAGTCTTCTGAAGTTGCAAAACAGGAGTTTTCAGTGGATGCTGATAATCTCCTGGTTAATGTCCCAGGGGGTAAAGGTCTGGGATGGGTACTCAAAATCTCCTGCGCTTGGTTAAATTGCTCTGAGCTTTGGGGGCTGAGAAACTGGGTTGGCTGTCCCCTGGGCAGTGTTTCACATTAGTGTCCTGTAATTGCTCTGGAAATAAAACTGGGTGTTTGCACAAGGCTAAGGCCAGGGGGGCATGAATGGGTTGACCCACAGCAGCTCAAAAGTTGTTCCAGTTTCCAAAAAGTTATGAATACACAATTCAATTTCCAGGAGCCATTAAGCCCACCCAGCAACAACTGATTTACTTCTGGCTTCCTTGTGGGCTGTTCTCTCACATGATGAAACACCTACCCTTTTGATACACAGCCTGCTTCTTTCTCACACCTCTCAGTGAAGGCTCTACTTAGTGGGCTGCTTCTGCTGCTGTGCACTTTGCTCCAAGATTTTGCCTCAAGCCCAGTGTCTCCCTGTGTGTGGCAAAAGCCTTTGCTGTGTATGCTGCATGTAAAGGTAACAGCCACCCATCCAGCTGAAAGGCAAATATCATCTGGTGTTACGTGTTCATTGTACAAAATAAGACAGAGTCCTTATGCCTGGCATCTTCCTCTGAAATAAATGTGTCTTTCTTCTCCTCTCTCCTTAGACTGAAGGAAGATGTAAGGTTTGTTCTTTGCCTATAGGGAAGAGCATATGTACACTCTCCCTGGTGTATACAGAGAGACAATCGATGAAAGAGGGCTCTCATATCAATGCTGGGTCATGCTTGGGCAAAGTTTTCCTTCCCCTTATGAACTGGAGAACTCTTGGCCCCCTTTCATGCTCTGTGGGCCAAATGTGTCCCTTCTTGCCCCAGTTTCCCCACTCCTCATGGGCATTACTGCCAGCATGGGAAGGGAGGGCTAAGCCACTGTATGCTGCATGCTGGTAGCAGCCTCCCTCACATCACCTGCCACAGAATCCCACTGCTGGGTCTCCCAGCCCTGCTTCTTTCTGGTGACTTGGAAGTATTTGCTAACAGCAGTGACAAAATTCTTGGTCCAACCCCAAGCACTAGTTCCCAAACATTTATTCAGCACCATATCAGCTCTTCACAGCCCTGATTTTCCTGACTGAGAGACAGCTAATTAAAGGAACAGGCACAACATAGATTTGTTGCTGAACAGGTAAAACTTAATAAACAGCAACGACATTGATTCATTAATATCTCCCTCGGTTGTGTTTCTCTTTCTTCCCTGAAACTAGGGGGAATGGGCAAGAAAGACTGAAGAGGAGGGAATTAAGGAGACAAGGAAGCCATTCAAAGCAGTGGGATACTCTCCCTGTAGAGGTAGTAGTTCAGTTGAACCAAGGAGCTGCAGCAGCATCCCACTCATGTGGCTCCTGATGATGCTCAGCTGTGGTCCAGACGTGGCGGGAGCTACCAGATGCAGCTATTGCCTTCCCCAAGTCTTCCTGTATCCTCTGTCCACCCCTCCAAGGAAAGAGCTCCTGCTTTTTCATCCCTGGAGCCAGACCTGAATGCAGATAGATGGAAGCTGCCCAAAGGTGTGTGGGCTGTGAGCCCTTCCCATGGCGTGGGCTGGCTGGAATCAGTGACCTGTTTGGTGGCTCCAAGTGCGAGCTGGCTGTGGCAGGCAGGGAAGCAACCTTTTCCCACACAGGGTGCTGCCCTGCATTTTATTCTCCCTCATCCCAGCTGTCATCACCTTCCTCTGCAAAAAGGAACATCTTGTTGTAAGCAGGATTTTTTTTTCCCCCCTCCCCCACTAGCAGGCGGGATTTCTGGGCCTTTTCCAAAGGTCTTGTGCCACATCTGCTCCCTTGGAGGATATTCATCTCTGTATCAGGGTCCTTCTCCTACCATGTCATCCATGAAAGTCTGGGATTCCTGATCTCTTCAAGAGGCTGAAAGTTCCTTTCTGAAGGGCCATAATCTCCATGTGTGGGTAGCCCAGAGATGTTCCTGCCTGCCTAAACCCTTTTGTATGAATAATTATTCCTGTGGAAGCATGAACAATGTCAAGAGACCGATCTCCAGAACCAGAGAAGGAGTGTCTGACTAGGTCAAAGAGCTCAAGATGAGCTCACAGACTCATTTGAATGGCAAATTTTTAGTGTGAGAAGAATGTAGGTTCATCTCCCACTCTCAGCTGATGAACTCAAAGAGAGGAGGGATAGTGGTGTTCAAGGGGGCATCTCAGAGACCTTTGACCAACCTTCACCACAAGTGGTCTATCCCAGGCTTCCCTAGACCCACATGCCATGGGTACATGGTTATCTTTGCCATGGCCTTCTGATCTGAGAGGTATTTAAACAGCCTACTCAAGGCAGAGCTGCTCCTATGGGAGAAAACTCTTTTGAACTGTTTCCTTGTTTCTGCTGACCACACCCTCATTTTTGGGCAGGATCCTGCTTTCAGGATACTGCTTCCCCATCCCCTCATAGGGAAAACAATTCTTGTTCCAGGAAGGAAAAGAGAAACATATGGAGTCCTAGCACCCCAGAGGAGAAAACTCTGCCAATATGGAATGGAGGCAGGGTGTGTTTGTAGGGACAGGCAGTACATGTACAGAGAGAGACCACCCAATGCTGTTCACACACGTCTCACAGCTTAGCTGTTACCAACACACAGCAGTGTGGGGAAAACGTGGTTTTTTCAAATAGCTTTAGTGAGAGGGGAGTTAAGAGATCATTTTGTTCCTAAGAAAGTCATCCTACACCTGCAGTGCTATCAGAGAGATGCCAGGAGGACATGCTTCTCATGGAGACAGAAGAAGACCCATTCCATAGGTACAATCAGGAAAAAGCTCGAGGTAGAGAAGTACAGCTGTTTGGAGAGGGAAGCCAGCTGGATGTTATCATATGAGTCACAAGATAGAGGTAGGTGTGTCCTAAACAAAACACCTGAGAGAAAATTGATGCTATAAGAGGATGGTTGGTTGTGGCCTTTTGTTTTTTGCTGTTATTTTCAGGCTCCTGAGATTTAAAGAGTTGGTCTCTTGTGTCTTTCTTTGCAGAAGCTGTTCCCGATTGTAGAGTTTGGGGAAGGAGTACTATTTATCCTTACGGTTTGGCTCTTAGTGGAGAAGTTGTACTTTAGGGTGGAGTACAATGTAATAATCTGCCTCATTTTATAGACCATGGTTAAGATGTCATCTTGTTTTTTCTGCTGTTATAAAGGGAAATTATTAAGTTACTTCCAATCCAAAAGAGTGTCAACTTGACTTTTATACCCAAAAGGTATTAGGTGGTGGCAGGAAGGAAGTAGTTGCTATCAAATCAAGCTGTTCAGGGTAACTTTGGGATGTATGTGTATGGACTAGAAGAGTACCCTTATGGCTCTTTCTGGCTGGTTAACAGTAACCAGAGCTCAGTCAGAGTTTAAGGCAAGTTAAAAGTAGAAACTTTTTAACTTGTATTATGGAGGGGATCAGGGGATCAGGCTGTGACAGTTCATACTAATGCTCCTCTCCAGTCTTGAAATACAGTCTCAAAGTTGTTAATGACAAGATGATCTTGGTAAAAATTAAAAAAGGCTATGTTGTTTTCAAGCTCCCCAAGAATGTGAGTAAAGAGATACAGAACTTATGAAAAATTAGACAAAACTATTGAGATGACACCTCTAATGTGCTTGTACTCTCCATTTATTGATGTGGACAAATATAAGACAGTCTGAAAACCAAGAAGTGCGTACTAGCATTAATCTTCTCCTGGGTATTTTTTTAAGCATACCAGATTCCTAGAAAGGAGGTAGAAACCTCCAAGGAAACTGTTTTGACTGTGGAATATGGTAATAATAATAAACAAAATCATCAAAATCCATAGTTATTGCCAAGACAAGTAAAAGAGTTAGAACACAATATCAGCATTTAGTGTACAAAGCATGGCCAGTTTGGGGGTTCTGGAGCACTAACACTCACCAATTGTCATTCATTGGACCATAATCTGTTCCTTGAGTTATTCTGTCTAATGCAGTAATACTTTTCTGAGGGGTGAGGCAAGTTTGTGACCACTTCTTCAAAAATTGCAGAGGGAACCTATCCAGGAGAGAAGAAAGTGATCTTTCTCTACAGGGGATCTCCATGAAGTTGAGGAATCGATAAACCCTCTGAGATGGGGTAAGAACTTGTATTTGGGCTGGTTCCTGGTTGTTTGGTGTTACAGGTGGTGACTTGTGCCAGGGCAAAACCTGCAAACCACCAAATCCTGGGAAGGATGCTGCTGCTACCCCTGCACTGAGCAGTGCTACATGGCTGCATGAGCAATGTCCTTGCTCTAATTGGAGTTTAGGGACCAGAAAGAGATGTTCTCATGTGTATTCACACAGTTCTTGCTTGCTTGTGTAACACAGCAGCTCTTCAGGGAAGAGCATTTCAGTGGCTGTTTTTTGCCAGCTCAGAAGTTCTTGAGTTATTAAATAGTGGATAAGTTCAATGAATAATGACACAAATAAGAGAAAATTAAAGACAAGAAAAGAAAGGACCCATGAATTTGCATCATCTGTCCCTGGAAATGGAGAATAGAAGGGACAGATACAAAGCCATCTATAGATAAGATCCTAATTTACTCCAAGGAAAATGTTGTATCTTTTGTGGTCTTAAACATGTATGAAAAACAAGATAAAAATGAGTTTTACTTCAGACTGCAGCATTTTCTGCTTGGTTCAGAGACAGGCTCTTCAAAAAGACAGCAGAAAACTAAACAGACGGACATAATTATTTCTCAATAGCTTTTAATTTTTTCCTTTAATAATGCTCTTTTCAAATACTGGGATCGCTGGGTCCCGCTCAGGTGCGAATCGCGGCTGTTCAGGGGCTGTAGTGACAAAATTTTAACAAACACTGTCACCTTCTGGGCACGCCGCAGCAGTGCAGCTTCCAACCAGCTATCCTGCAAGTAGGGCTATTCCTCCCTACCCGAGACAGGCACTGGTTCTCCTGACTTGGAAACTTTTCTGATATTCTACCAAGCCCTAGATCTATTGGCTTGGTAGAAAAATGGAGCTTTGTGTCTTTCGATGAACTTAGTACTGAGGGACTTTGGTTTCTATTTGTTTGTAGTTTCATGCTGAGAAACCCTGTATGAGGGGGAATTGCACAAAATCTTTTTTTTTTCTTCTTCTCCACTACTTGGTACATTTTGCTACTTAAAAATGTAAGCAAATGTGGTGCCCAGGGTGTTGAGCTCACAGCTAATCCTACAGCCTGCCTTGATCATGCTGCCTGAGCAGGAAGATCCTATTGTTTCAGCCCCACTGGACCTATTGGAGATGCTTGGGGTGCAGTGGGAGGGTAACCTGCTGCTATGGGATGACACCTCCCATCGATTCAGCCAGTGCCACATATGGTCGAGCTTGGCCACGGGTCAGAGCTGGTTAAAAAAGCCCACTAGAATTCAGTTTTCATTCTCCTCCCTCACCTAGGCTAGAATTTGGAGGTTTAGCAGAGGTTTATTCGTTTATAAGTTTCTCTTGTGGACATCTGGTTTCTCAGTGGCCGGTGGGTGAACAAACAGGGTATTGGGACACTGACCATTCCCCCCATGGAGCAGGGCTCCTTGGTATCTGCAGCTTTGCAGCCATTACCAGTTTATAAATCTTTATATTGTGGTTGACTTCCCCAGCCTTGTGTTGTCTAAAGCCAAGCCAAATGGGCAGTGGGAGGAACAGCTGTCCTCCTCCTTGGGCTAAAGGGAGTTGCTGAATGCTCTTCTGTTTAGTAGTATTCACAATAATAGAGTTTGGTGCTCAAAAGATGGACCTTCAAGACCTGGCTGACCAAGAAAGGCTTTGCTGGGACTCCTGGGGTGAGTGAATGGCAGGATATCTCATACCTCTGTGATATCTGTTTCGAGGGAATAGCAGCAGCAGCCAAGAGCTAAGAGAGGATAAGGAGGGAAAATGGTGTGGCAATGTGTGTGGGTTCGTCTTTCATTCTTTTGATTCTTGGTTTGTCAAACATCAGGCCTTCATACTTACTTGGATGCAATAGTGTCTTGCAAAGACACACCATTTGCAAATTTAACTTTATCCTCCTGATTGGAAGAGCCCCCCCCCAGTGCTTTGAATTTAGGCTGACTGCTGACTCCAGCAGGGATAGGAGAGGTCAGCAAAAAACTGGTCAGGGAAACTGGCCTTTCCTCTGTGCTGTTCCAGGTACTTGGTTTGTGTCTTTACTCAGCATGCTCTTCCTTGTGCAGGGATTTTTTGCCTGTGTTCCCTGTGGTAGGTGGTGTTTATCATCAGCTGCACTGCTGTGGTGCAAGGGGAAAGGTCTGTATCTTCTGTATGGGCACCTATTTTCATGGAGCAGTGCCTCTGTTGAGCCTATTTCAACAATGTTATGTTTTTCCTCTCTCTTCCCAACAATGCTTTATTTAAATCATGACTACTTTTGAAAGATATGTAGAAGACATTCCTGGGTTTATAAGGATTCTAGCTGAAAGCCAGTTTAGAGCACGTAAGAGCCTCATTTTCCACAACTGTATGAAGCCTCATAGGACTACTCAAACTCATGGGCTCCTCCTATTGAGAAACACGAGAAACAGCTCCTGGCCCAAAGCAGTACTTCACAGAGCACTTGCATGTATTTTTTTCCTCCTTATCCCCACGAAGATTGTTTTACCTGATCTAAGAGCCCAGGTCAATCAGCCACCCTCCATGTGGGGCTACCTCCCTGTGTGACCACCCAGCACCAGGCTGATTATGTTTGGCAGCTTAAATGGCTATAAACCCCCTCTGCGAGCAGAAGAGGTGTGATGGGCAGCAAAGCTGCCAGATTTGAGGGTTGACATCTGGGAGCCTTGAGGAGCTATTTTATGGATGCAGTTTGGATCTGAGTAGGTGAATTTTGGCCATCACCATTGTACTGGGGGGCACTGCTATGGAACCAGGTGGTGTGACCCCACACCTGCCTGTCCCTCCCCTACTCCTTGTCTGTCACTCTTGGACACTAAATGAAGAAGCTTGACTCCAAGGTAGAAGAAAGATCAGAAGGTTTTATTTGCAATTCNGCACAACTACACAGAATTGTTTTGAAAAACAAGAGCAATTGTTTACAAAGATTTATCCTGAGAAAGAGCCTCCCAAGAATTGTTCCCTTGGGAATGTTCAGCGGCTGCAATCAGGGCAAAATTTCTCAGATTCAGAAAAATCAGGGACACACTTGTCCTTTGCTAGGCTGGAGCAATCCTTCCTGGTCTTGTGGAGCAATCCTGCTGTCCAGTGCTCACTCTGTGACCAAATTATAAGGTGTTTTTCTACCTCTAGAGGACACTGTGTCCTTCCATATGCTCACTTCTCTGCTGTGCTCTGGAGGCATCAGTCCTGATCAGTGGCAGCCTGCCAGGGGTTGCACAAATTTGTGGTGGGGTGGGACCATCATACCCAGGTTGGGAAAGGTGGTCCTGAAGGCTTGAGTGGCTCTGTCATCAGCTGCTGTGTGTCAGGGGCACTTATGCCTCTTCACCCACTCTGTCCATAGTTCTACAAACCCAGCAGGCCCTGCTGGCTCTGGGCTTGGACAGAGTGAGGCAGGGACTTGGAAGGCTTTGTAAGTGTGGGAGAACATCTTCTTGTTCTCAGCACACATCTGTCCAGAGGTCACCTGGATTTTGCCTTTTCATGCACTGTGGGGATCTCCTTCCTTATGGGACTGTCTTCATGGGTCTGTGATTTTGATCCCACTGCTGCTCCCCACACCCATGATAGCTGGCAAATGGGGAGCTGTCAGGCTGAACACAAGCCTAGGGAGGTCATCTCTTACTGGAAGACTGCACAGGTTTCCATCTGCTTTCTTGTCTGCTCGTAAGCCTGGCTGGCTTATACTGGACTTTTCCTTTTTTTCCACTGTTCGCTCATTCTGGTATTTTGCATGACAGAAGGAAAACTTCATTGTAGAGATACTTTTTGCTAGTCAAAAAGCTTATGGAGTACATTAGCAGAATGACTTTTAAAATGTATTGGTGGTTGATCAAGGGGTGGTAGTTTACCCAGAAACAGCCAGTGAAGTATGTCATAATACTGCTACAGTGCTGCTGAGGGAGGTGCTAAACAGCTTCAAGTTTTTGATGCCATAGGTCTCATGGAATCACATTGCTCCTCTTTGCAAGTCCCTTCCAGATGGTTTGTTCTGTCAGACTCCTCTGAAGGACTCACCAGCAGAGCCAAACTGTGATGTTGTGGGCTGGGCAGGTTGGGGTGCCCCTGGCAGGTCCCTCTGTCATGAGGATGACCTCCAGCAGCAGTTTTGGACATAACAGTGGTCCCCTCTCAACAGGTGTATAATCAACATTAGATGCCTAGATTCATATTTTTGAGTCTTGTGAAGCCTCTTGCAGCTGAGGACATGTCCTAGCTTTGACTCTGAAGACACAATATAGCTGACAGTAGAGCAAGGTTGTTTGTTGTTTCATTTTAATTGAACAAGAAATTAAGCCATTTTGGAGAAGGATGATTCCTCTTCCAGTCCAAAGTTTGGGCATAGTTTGTGTATCCATGGATAAAAAGGGGTTGGGTTCTTCCCACCAATTGTCCTTCCCATAAAGTACATTTCCAGCTTTAAGTCAAATCTTAAAATTTGGGATCTTTTCCAGAAATCCACTGAAACCTGCCACTGAAAGGAAAATCAGACAAGACTCAAAGGCTGAATCCTGACAGGCCCCCAGGTTGCCACTGAATTTTGTGTTTGGCATGTTGCTGGTGTCAATCCATGGGTTGCAGAGCAGGAAAGTAGATGGGGCACTGGGGGTGAGAGGTCTTACAAGGGGAATGATTTTTTTATATGCAAGGGAGGATGAAAATTTTCTTCAAATCATCCAACTTTTCTTTCTGGGGAGAAAGTGGAAAGAGGGGAATGTGGAAAGCAATGGATTGTTGTGCAAAACTGTTTTTTGTAGTTACCAAAGTTGGGCAAATTTTTATTTTCCAAGCATTTTATGAGGAGCAGGAGTGTAAAAACTGTGCAAGTGGTAAACCTGTACAAGACAGCAGTGGTGAAGGCAGAAACTGATTATATTGCTCCATCTTTGGAACCACAAAAGCCATCTGCAGATGTCCTTATGGAGTAGTAAGAGATGGGGGTCACTGTTTCCTACTAAATGCAGACACTCAGATGTATCAGTGTGTTGTCACAGACATATCCAGTTTTCCAGTGCTGCATTGCTACCCTGTGCCCCTGATCCACCTCCCTTCTGCCTCCCAGGGAGGTGGACATGGCGTGGAGGCAGCAGCCCCGGTGTGTAATGCAGGCACTGACCTTTCCCACAAACGCTTTTCTCGTCAGCCCTCAGGACATCTGCTGGCCTTGGAGAGCCTCGAAACAATGTGGGCTTCCTGGCCCTCTCTGTGGTTTTTCCTCTTATAGGAAAATATATGTTAGAATATTTGTTTTCCAGTGGGGTTTTTTCCTCAGTGTTAGCATGTGTGCGTTGTCTGCAAGGGTGCCTGCAAGGCTGGTAAGTCATGGTGAAAATAAGACCATTCAGAAAGGGATTTGTAGGGACAAGCTCTCTTGTTTCAAGGCCAATGCCCTGCATGGAGGGAGTCCCTGCACAGCAGGAGTTTGCCAGGCTGTGCTTCTCACATGAGTTGGGCAGGTTTCCCCCACCAGTGGGATTCCTCAGGGTGGTTTTTTCTCTTCTCTTGCTGTTCTCTGCCCTTGTACCACACCCCATCCAACACCACTTGTAGTCTGACTTGCTGCAGACCCATTGCCTTCCATCCACGTCTTTCCCTGAGCTCGATAATTTATTTGGTGAAACTATATCTCTGAGACAGACATCTGTTTTGAAAATGATACTGGCAGAGTTATTGCTTTGCTTGTTAGCCTGTGCCCATCATGGTATACTCTTAGTCAGCCTGACTTCAGTGTCATGGGTAATTTTTTACTGCTGTTCATCACATTTTTTTGACCACTTTTATCCCGTGAAGACATACGTATTCTGTGATCGTGTTGCTTCTTACTGAACTAAGCAAATAAAACGCTTTAAATTCCACTATAAGGCAGCTGCTGAAACACAGCAGCTAAATTTTGTGGGTTGTGGGGTTTTTTTACACCCTCTCCATTTTTTTTCAGTAGCTTTTTTTTTTTTTTTACAAGTGTAAACCAGGACTGGACAAAACATTTCAGTATTTTGACTTGCCAAAACTGTGTACAGAGTCAAACTAATGATAGGATGTTTTTTAATCATTTTTTAACATTCACAGCTTATGAACAGTAACACTTAACATCTTTTTTATTATGGTTCCTTCTCCTAATTCGAGTATACTGACTAAATCCTTTCCCCTAAAATATTATTGCCTAAGGTTTGATTAAAGCTGTGAGGAATGTGTTTGAAAGTGCTTCTGGTAAGTCATTGTTCATGGGAGCTGGGAATCATCACTGTTTACATTTTTTAAAATTTTCCCAAAAGATCTGAGGTGCAGTATGGAGAGCTTTAGTTTCTACAGGAGCCAGCTGAGTCAAGCAGCTGTGGGGAGGGGGGACGGCATGGAGTTTTGGAGCAGCGCTCTCTAAAACTGCAAGAGGGAATATTTTTAAATGCAGAAGCTTGTCCATGCACTGATGCTTCCTGATACAAGTAAGGGAGGTTAAACCCAGCCACGCTGTTTCTTTGTGGCTGTTGTTTCACGGGGCATCATCTGGCAGGCATTTGATTGACTGGGAGGAAGCAGGGATTTCATGTTCACTACTACAAGCCCATTCATTTGGTAACACTATCTATGGTCCTCTTTGAAATCCCCAAAGCAACTGTTGATAGCTGGGTCCCAGGAAAAGCGATCCGGCAGGGCTGGCCCGTGGGGAGGCCAGTTGCCTAGCACTGGGCTCTGTGTTGTGAAACAGTTGGCTGAGCCATCAGACTGGCTCAGCTAAATGAATTAAGTAATTGCACAGCCCTGCAGAGAATATTAGTGAGGAATTTCCATATTGCAGCTCTTGATATTCCCGCCTCACAGCCCTGTTACCACAAATGCAAGGCCTTGGCTGAGCAGGCAGTAATTTGATATTAAATGAGGTTCTCATTAAGCAGATGCAATGAAATAGAGCAGAGTTTTATGTTGTGTTAGTCATCTAAATGCTTTTTATTAGCGTTCATTAGGATGAGGCATAACTGAGAGCAGGGTATTCTTTAGCCAAAGCCTGACCCTTCGAAAGGAGGGTAATTAAGGAGCTAAGAGCTTGGGAATAGGAGCTAGGCCACACACAGCAAGTGTACATTCAGTCTCTCCCGCTTCTGGGAACCGCCTCTGCAAAAGAGGTCATGAGGAAACTTGGGACATGGCCCACTCTGCCTGGGGATGAAACTCCTCCTTGTCTCATTCTCCAGGTGTTAATTTGACAAATCACAAAGCCCTCTTGGAAAGCAAACCATCAGCACAGGCACACATTGCTCTTTCCTTTGGACTGTGTGTATCATGCCATGGAAATAATACATGATGTATTGTTGGAGGGCTTGTTGGTTTGTTTTTAGGGGATCATGGAGCTTCATAGGAAAGATGGTATAAAAGAAGGTAAAAGGTCTGACTCTTAATTCTGACCACTTAACAAATGTGTACAAACATATGTGATTGTCAAAGCTGGCTCCACCAAGGTGGCAGTAGCCATGTTGGTGGCTTCCCTACAGGAATGCCTTTGCTTCATCAGGGAAATGGATCCTAGAACTGGTGGAAAAGCCACCCAGAAGTCAGCAGTGCCTCTCTGCCAGCCCAGGCTCATTTTGTAACAGTAAACTGTGGACTGTGTTATCCAGCTTGCTTTTGTCCTGTTTAGGTTTCTCTCTTTTAGGCTTTGTCTCCATTTCTCCTGAGCCTGTGCACTGTGATCAATGAATTGTTCTGCCTCCTCTCTATGCAATTTAGTCCTCTCTCTGTACTAAATGCCCTAGGCCTTTTACTCATGAGATGGTCCTTCAGGCTGCATTTTTTCTCTTGGTTTTCTATCATCTGGCAGGATTCAGCAAAAAGTAAAGTGATAATTTTATTAGAATTCCCAATGCTTGGTGTTCATATGAGTTTGTGGTGGGTGGCTTGTGTCTTGTTTGCAGTGAACTGAGCACTTGTGCCCTCTGTCCTGAACACGCTCTGGTCCTCTTGGGTTTGAAAACATCCCCAAAGCCTAATTGGTTTGGATGGGATAGAATTTGGCCAGTGCTGAGACCTTGGCAAAACTCCCCTCCTACATAAATGTGGTGATAAGTGACCACTGCAAGCTCTTGTGAGTCATCATGAAGACTCAGGGGTACCCTCTTGTCCAGACCACTCCTTAGTTCTGTGAAACCAGTCCACAGACAGACATTGGGGTCCTCTGTCTCTCCAAAACTGAAGTGTGGGTTTCCCCTGTGAAAGGACACTAGGTATCTGAATATATTCCCTTTTATGTTAAAGGAGAAATGAAGGTTTTGAGTTGAGCAAACTGCGCTAACAAGCTGTCAGGTCTGCCTGTTACACTGGTTCCTGCAACAGCATCCACAAGGCAGCTGTCACTTTGGGAGAGGAAAGGAATGAGAAGGAAGAAATTATTCAGTGGGAGGTGCCTTTTTGTTTGGAGTGTAAGCAGCCCATTCTTTTCCCAAACCATGAGAAAGGAAATGTCTTGATTTTTGAAGATGAAAAAAGACTGCACCTGCAGCAGAGATATGACAGGAGTTGAGTGGAGTCAAAACAAAACAACCCCGTCAGCAACCTTGGCACATGGAAGAGTCCCTGGGCTTTATTTTCCACTTCTGCTGCTCATAAACCGCTTGCAGTTGCCAGGACCTGGTAGTGGTGGCTGCCTGCATCCCGACAGCCAGTATGTGAGGAGCTGGAGGAGACCTGGCTTTCTCACAGCCCTGGTGCTGCTTGGCCTTCCAGCAGTGTGTGTAGGACTGGCTGTGTCTCTCTGGCACCAAATGTACAGACAGTGATCTGGGGACACAGATATTTGAAGACTATTCTCTTGAGGGAAAGGGTTTCTTTATTTTTTCTGCTCTAATACACTAATGAAAATCAAACTTGACTGTACTTACAGGGGCAGCTTGGTGGGTGCACAAAGATCTGAAGGTAGGTGTGAGAGGGGCAATGAACCATATCTAAGCATGGAAAACTAAGTCTTCAGGGGTAAATTACTAAAACCATACAGTATGCTGCCTGCAAGGGGTTTCTTGCATTGCAGTAGTCTTAGTTCTGGCAGATGCAAGGAGCAGTTCAAGTATTTCCTTTTTATTCCTCTTCAGCAACTGTTCTTGAAGCCCTGACTTGCTAAAGTCTCCTGATACCACTGTTGTCCTGGGATAAAATAAACAAGTTTTATCCAATACAAGGTGTTTGCTATTAGATATTTATGTTTTAGCTGTGTTGGTTGGCTCATTGTTGGTGACATGTGGTCAGTTGTCTTCATTGTGTCAGTTGTATTCATTTATATAACCCATAATCAATATAATGCTCAAAATCAAGAGGTACTTGAAGCCACTGAGCCTTTCCAAAGGGAAAGGAGCAAAAAAGTAGCAGATGAACCTGGAAGGATAATCTTGAAAAACAGGGAAAAGTATTTAAGCCATGGAGCTTTTGTAGGTGATGAAATTCCTAGGAAACTTGGGCATATGGTTACTATCTTATAGTTAAATAGGTGAGGAACGTTTCAATTTAATGTTCAATTGTCTGCAACTCTCTGTGCAGCTTTAGACAGATTGTTTGATTGTACCTGCCTGAGGCCTCTGATTCCCCATCATCTTCATTTTCATTGCTTAAAAAATGTATTGATCTCAAAGCAACCATGGACAGTTTCATGTTATACTGGGGAGTTTACAATGGACTTCACAGCAAATAGCACAGAGCAAAAACATATTTGGGAAACCCCATGAGTATGGTTCCCATTACAAACTTGTGCAATATCTTTCATTTGGTCCAGAGCTGAAAGACTCTTTATCAAACTTGAAATAAATACATTTTAAAAATACCATCTTTCTGGCATCAATACTCCAGAGCGGGAGGTTAAAATTTATTTTCTCCAGTTATGCGTGCCAACAAATATTTGACTTCTGAAAGTTCATAGAGAGTGAAAACCAAAAGGGTCAGGATCACATCTGAACTGAATTCTGTCTTAAAGGTGGATGGTTAGCCATGGAAATAAGTTTGTGGTATTTTCCTAGCTCCTAGAATAATAATTTTTAAAAATCTTAAATTCATAATCAATTTGCTTTTTAATATTTCTCTTTCTGCAATTTCTCTACTGCCTTTCTCCTTGGTACCTCTCCTAAAGCTTTATCCTCCTCTGTGACAGTGGTGCTAAAATACTGAGGTGACAAAACTGGACAGCCCTTGATTTTCCACTTCCAAGTGCTCTCTGTGGGTAGTCCAGCCTGTGGCATTCCCTGTTTGGATAGCTGTGAGATCACATTACCTGTCTATCCTCTGGCATTGTAGCAGTAACCTGGCATGGCAGCTATTTCAGTGCTATTTCCCTTTGCTACCTGGCACCCGCCGTACAACATTTTTATATACTGAATTATTTATGGACTCATAATTATTTAGCATCAATATGTCAATGTTACAATGCCCCTGTTGGCCATAAAGGAGCAAAATCTTTCTTTAATTAAAATTACATGGTCTGTGTCAACTTTCCTTGGACCTAACCTTTTAAAACTGAGTTGGGAGTTTGAATTCCATCCTACCAAATACCTGTGTTTTGAGCAAAGACTACATACAGAGCTTTGTTTCAGTGAGACTGGTCTTGGAAGCCAATAATTTTATGTGTTTTAG
The DNA here is from genome assembly GCA_013397195.1 of Hylia prasina. Lineage (NCBI taxonomy): Eukaryota > Metazoa > Chordata > Aves > Passeriformes > Sylviidae > Hylia > Hylia prasina. The sequence continues at coordinate 106,542 of VYXD01008701.1, read as the reverse complement.
GGAGGTTTATGTTATACTGGGGAGTTTACAATGGACTTCATTGAACTGTAGACCACAGTGGCAGTATTTTTTTTATAAGTAACTTCTAATAAGGAGGAAGCAATGTATAATTCAGACTGTCAGTGCTCCTGTCTAAAGAAAAAGGCTTAAGATGCCTCAATAATGGTTTGAAAATCTGCTGAATATTGAGGGCAAACAGGTAATGAAGATGATCATTACTGGATTGTTTTAAATAATGCAGAGCTGTCCTTTTTGAAAAAATATTGCATCATTTGGCATTGTAGAAATGCACCGAACCACCATGTAATTTAATTACATGACCACCCTGCAAGCTCCATGAGCCCTACACAGTCCTGGCATAAGCGGGTGCAAATCCCTCTGGGAATTGCACCCGCTTATGCCAAAGCTAAATATGATCCAGTGTTGTTTTCCCTCCTCCCTGAGAGCTGGAAGGTATGGAGATCCACTTCATACTGTGCTGTTCTTGGAGGTATTAGCTTTTTTCCACACACAGAGCAACTCTGTACTTAATATTGAACTGACTTTTGCTATAATTGTCAAGAGAAAACCAAAACCGGCTCCTGAATGCAGTATACAAAGGCAGTTGTTGAGTATTTAGTTACTATAACCAGAAAGCAAACTCCATCATTTTCTAAGTCACATCTGCCATGGAAACAGCACTGACCCTTGGTAGAGAGGGACCAGGATAGAACAACCATTGCATGTTTATCAGGACTGCTCCCTTGATGATGTGCCTGTGATACACAGCTTTCATCTAATGCTTAAAGATATAATTAATTCTGTATTTGTTGAGGGTCTTTGCTTCATTCATGGTGTGAGGCTGCCACTCTCACTTCAAGCTGGCTTTTACTTCTTGAGCAGTCTCCTCTGACAGAGTGAAAAGTATTGTAAGAAATTTTCCATGTGCTCTATGCCTGTGCCACACAGCTCCCCTGGTAACTTTGTTCTTCCTACCTTGTAATACTTCCAGGTTAATTAACACTTTTAGGTTTATCTTCAAATCCAGAGGCCTTCTTTCCAGATGGAGAAAAAGACATCTCAGAATGGATAAGAATCTTTGGAGATGGCTCTTCTGAGCCCAATACTTTTATTTGCTTCATTTTAAAATAAAACCCTCTATCTGCTACAAGTTAACCTCTTGCTGTACACGTGTGATGTGTGAAGCCCCTCGGAGCTGAGAGGTGGAACAGAGCAGTGTAGAAGGTACAGGGAAGATGGTTCAAAATTTTCAGTCTTGCAGGACATCTTGAACAGCTTTGGCTCACTCCAGTCAGCCACAGTGAGCCAACATGTGTGTGCCAGGCAGAAGGACATAGCCCGGGACCTTTTAATTTCAAGAACTTGATTTTAAACATTTGACTGAGATGGAAATCAAGCAAGAATTACATATTATGTATTCTGTGAAGAATAGCTAGTGTCAGGAGAAGCCTTGTTCTTTCCAAACATTGAGAAACAAGAATCTCTATTGAGTACAGAGACAATGAAAGGCAAAAAACACATCAAACAAGTACCCAAAGTTTATAAAATAGGCACGTAGTCATGACCTTCCTCCAGTTACAAAGACATATGCACGCACACACCAGCCTTTAACTTCAACAGGAGTTGCTCACATGTGTCTTTGGACAGATCTTGTCCCTAAACTGATTTATGGCCAAAGAAAACTTGGGCTCTGATTCAGGTTCAAATCAGGTTCAGCGTGGAAAATCTTGAACTTGGAGTCAGGCCCTAAAGCAGCCCTTTAGAGAGGCAAACAAACAGACCAGACCAGCTTTTCTCCCTAGCTGGAGCTCTAGCCTTGTGCTCGGGTCTAGCACACCCTTCTGCCTCCTTCCTCACTGAAACACAATTATTTTTAAAGGGATCTTTATTCCACCCAGGAGAATACAGCACAGGCAATTGGCTAGCAATGGTGCCTTGGAGCTCAGCCACCTGGGGCAAGTGTGAGACTGCACATGCACATGGAGGGAAGAGGAGAGAGCAGCAAGTGACAGAGAGACCCTTTTGCTGCAAGAGCCTGGGAGATTCAACCCAGAGACTCCCAGAGGCTCAAACCTCATCTCCTTAAAGGGGCCAATACCATGATGTTTAAACTAAACAGGCTGCTGTCACTGTTTAATTTGGGGGGGTTTTTGTTTATTTTGTTTTGCTATTTTTAACACAAGTAGATGTCATCATGCACTTATTTCTGTATTGTCTCTTGCTGACAGTGAGGAATGGATTTCTGTGATGATTATGCATGACTGGGCAAAGACTGGATTTTGACCTTTTATTCCTAAACAATGGTGACCTGTCCTTTTCCTGACAAAACAGGGAAGGTACTTAAATTAGATTTATCTGCTTCTCTTCCTACAGCGTGTTGCCTGCTCTTGGTGAAAGCTTCTAAGTAACCAAATTAAAATGCAGTATGCTGTTACAACTAAGGACATCCAGTTAAAAATCACTCTACAGTAAATCCCAGCCCAATCAGTTTAGGGGTGGACCAACTAAATAAGTGTAAGCAGTTCATCCCACTGCCTGTCAGTGAGAAGTAGTGGACATCCCAAACCTGGGTTCACAGAGTTTTACTTGTGTTTCAGAGCCCACCCCACCCCAGCACAACCACCAGACTGATGTCCCCACCAGGATATTGGCAAATACAATCTCATTTTGGATAATATATTTTAATATTTATTGAGCAAAATCTTGTAAAGCTTCCACTTAACTGTTTGCTGGGGCTTTGTTTTATTTTGTTTTTTTCTTTTTTAGTTGTCCTTGTAAGCACTGTGCAGGCTGAGGGAACTCAACCAAAAAGTCCTTTCTTTTCTACAGATTTGAATTCCTATCAAATACAGATGTGTATCTCATTTCCGAGCATATCCCTCCTGTGCTTCTCAATGCAGGTAGAATCAGTCTATCTTGATTTCCAAACACTTGCACCCCTCAAAACTCACCTGTTTTCAAAGACAACAGCCACCTGTAATATTTTTTTGACGACAGGTCTTGAAGGATTTCTTATGGAAAAGCTGCTTTTCCCAGCTGCTACCAATGCCATGGAGCCAAATATTTGTTAAAGATCACTCTTTCTAACGTAGTCATATTTTTTAAAAGGCTCTCAGTTCATCGGTGAAAAGCATATGAGCAGCTTCACTAAATATTACTTCCAAATTTTCCATGTTCCTGTCACGTCACAGAGGCATTTGACATCAACTCCTTTGTTGGGCTTCCATGTATCCATACCTTTATTTAAACTAAAATTTGATCATCACCTATTACTCAGGAATGTATTCAGGTCTCCTAGAATTAGAAAGTATTTTATTCTTGCACATCTTACTCTATACTTTCTCGATGTCAAGGCGTAGGTGACCATTAAAAATTTTGAAGTGAGTCTACTTTTGCTTCCTGTTCTTTCAGGAAGTTGCTTGTTTTTGTTTTTCTTTTATTTCCTCTCTGTTCACTCTGCAAATAAAGCCCAGAAGTTTCATGAGGAAAATCAAGCTTATAAATGTATAGTCTGTGCAATAGATAGCATCATTGTTATCTGTCCCAAAAAGAGTTTGCTGTGTTTCTGCAGGCCCTGCCCTCCTCATTTTCCCCTGCCAGGAGCTAACATAGCTGTTCTTTTTGCTGTGTACTAGCTTGGACCAGAGTTGTAATATTTTTGCAACTTCTCTTAAGCAAATTTCTTTCACAGTTTTACAAATGACTCTGTGTATCAACCCTGAATACTTACTGTTATGAAGGAAGTTGAAGATATGAGATCAGGGAAGAATGGTGGATCCAAGTTAATATGAAAAACTTCCCATGAATATATGATAGTTTGAAAATGTGCTTGCTTCTTGTTGATTTTCTGCCTGGCCTCATTATCCCCACCATTTTTCCTTTCTCTGTTTCCTGTTCTGAGCCTTGCTTGTTGCATCTTTTTGAGTGAACACCACAGGTTTTTGAAGAACAAGGTGGTGAGTTAACACAGAACATTTTGTAGCATTCAGAGGAATGTATGGCATCATAATTTCCAAATAAATTTTTTGGACTTACAAGCCCACTGACTTTACTGGGGTATCTGTGAGCTTCAGCCTCTAGAGGTGGTAGAGTCAGGGGAAAGCTTGACTGACTCAGGCATGGACCTTTCTTCAGGGAGATACTGCAAGAAAGGTGCTAATGAGAACCAATTGTATGGGATTGAGTTGTGATGCTGGCATCCACCCATCAGGAATGATGACAGATCCATCAACTTATTTTATTTTAGCCATTAACAGGAAGAGCGTCTTCTTTAAATAGCCCTGTAGTAGCAATTGAAACTATTGCCTAAATCAAAAGCAATTTCCTAGTGTTTATTTATACAGCTGGAATACTTAGTGTCATTGCTGTATAGCTGTGTAACTAGCAAACTTTATCTTAAATTAGTGGGTTACTGGGAATGACTTGCTGAAAATAATAGGAAAAACTCAAGCTGTAGAGTAGCACAAGATCATTAATTTCATGTGTCAAGCAGTCAGTGTCTTCAACTGAAACTGTTTTAACTTCACTGGGCTTAGTTCATGGTGTCTTCAGCTGACACTCATTTGTGTAGTGTAACAATCATGCTAATTATCCTGGGGCCATGTCTACGGGCTGCCTTTTACTGCTGTGGTTGGATTCACCTAAAAGCAGAGTTCTGCCAAGGCTGATGTTGTCCAAAAATGTAAGAAGGTGTTATCCTTAAGCCAAGTGCTTGCAGTCCAAATATTTGGCATGGAAATGAGAGGTAAATAGTCCTTCTGCAGGTAAAACCCAGCTAAAAGTAGGGCTGTATTGAAAGCTCTAACCTCTGACTCCCAGTCCTGTGTCCTATCTGCTTGCACAGTCAGCTTCTAAGGCAATGTGCTGACTTTTTCTTAAAAACTACTGCAAGGAAGGCCAAGTGTTCAAATAAGAAAGGCTCATTCCCATTTAAGAGCTGGGGGAAAAGGGGAAAAGAAACAGTTTTTTGTAGCCAACCCATGGGAAGTTCTGGGCAACATGGAGAAAAAGGATCTTGGAGCTGGTTCTAGACCTTATTGAAACATATCCTCTAAGAGGGGACATGCTGAAGTCTTCTGGTAGCTGCCCACACATGGTGCAAAGCTGTCTCAGCCTGACAGCGTGCCCAGAAAAGTGTGTGGATACAGACACAGGAGTTCCTGGCATCGCTTTTAGTCTTAAATATTTAACCAGGGCGCCACTTTGCCTGAGCAGTGTACAGGGGCTGGACCTGTGAACTGGTTCATAAAGGAGAAGAGGTTTTCAAAAGCACTAAGGGGCATTTAAGCTGTTACCTTTCAGCAACACCTTTGAAAAGCCCCTCTTAACTAAACCCTAACTTCACAAACACAAGGTGATTTTCAGTTTGGGATCTGCCCCCTGTTCAGCTGCAAAAGGTGTTTGCTAAAAAGCCACCCACCACTCCAGACATGATGCTGCAACCTTTCAGCTTGATGAATAATGTTTAACAGTGTGAATTTTATTATTTTGGCTTTGAGGGCCCCACAAGGCTCCAAGTTCATAGACAAAACCTCCCAAAATACTCAGCAAAAGTGCAAAACCAGAATTATCTTTGCATTCAATGCCCCCCTGAAATTTACTGGCTGTTTATATTGCTAGCTGCTACTGCTGGGAGAAGTCCTATAAATAACCTTGACAATGTGTGGGTTTTAGGAATAAAAGCATTGTGTAGATAATGATCCATTTGTATCCTAGAGGCTATGTGAGATTCCTGCTTACTATTTCTTCCTGTGTTTATCCAGGAGAAACTACCTCTGGGAGCTGGGTAAAAGAAGGTGGGGTATGTTCTTGCTAACGTTGAGATGAAGGATGGTCAAATTTTTTTCTTATGTAGGCAAGGACTGAATGTAAATAAATTTTATGTAAATAAATCATCCAAGCCAGCAAACTTCAGTCCTAAACCCCTGGAAGATTATTTGTGCCATTTTGGAGGAATACAGCAGAGAGACGCCAGTTTGTCCATGTACGGTGGATCCTTCACTTCAGCAGCTCACACAGTTCCCTGAAATACTCCCATGTGGTTTTGATTATACTTGTGTTACTTCTGGTTAAAGACTTGCTTGTCAACATGACCAGGCCACCTCAAACAGATCATACTGATTTTTTTTTTTTTTCCTGGTAAGAGAGGCAGCCAAGGGAGAAAAAAGATGATGCAGAGGAATGTTATGGGGTTTTTGAGGTTTTTTGCTGCACCTTTGAGAAGATAGACCAGAGTAAGGAAGACAATTTGAAATTAAAATAAAATACAGATGGGAAATTAAAGGAGTCCCTACTGAATTCACATATTTTTAACTGCTTAAAATAAACCCCAACATGAAGTCCATGTTCATGTTTGCTCCCTTGGTTCAATATTCAGTCTTTTTCTAGTGGTACTTCATTCATCTCCATTTCTCAAACCACTTTTTTTATTTTTAATCAGGCACAAAATATTTTTTTTTAACCTTCTTAGCAGAAGCACTAGCGATGTGGTATAGCAAGCTTTTGTACTTCTGATATCTCAGGATCTACAACCATGATGTCAGTGAACACTGAAGTGGGATGAGTGACCTGAAGGTGCAGTCATGCAATGAGCACGTGCCCATATTGCCACAATATCTCTTCTGGGGTTTAGTTCGTTCACTTTGCACTCAGTTGCAGACATTTCCAGCTGTTTCCCAGGGTTTTTCTCCATTAATGAGTTATTTTTATGTAGAAAAGTTGCTTGGAAACATTTTTTCCAATAAAACTGCTCCCTTTAACCACAAGCATGTAATACAAGCTTACAAGAGCTGAGCCAAACAGTGTGTTTATCCCTCTTCTTTCATGCGCTTCCAGTGATCTCCTGCTTCATTCCAGATTCTTGTTTGTTTATGGAAATGGACTCAAGGAATCCAACTTGCCTAGAAGACTGTTGTGACTACAGTCATAGGCCACGTTTTGATTTTTCAGATCCAGTATCAGCCACCTTTTCACCCCTTGAAATACTGCAGATAGAGACAACTTGCTCATCAAATCCTGCCAAGTGCTAATAGGAGAAGTGACTGCCCAAAAGGACAGGGGGACCTTTTGCATCCCTACAGCCACACAGTCAGTTTTTACTGATGGGGAGAGGAGGGGCATGCAAACGGAAACAAAATACTATTGACCCTAATTCACCTTCTGGCTCCATCACAGTGTATGGAGCACCTGCAAAGCTGCCTGCTAAGTTCTGACGGTGTATTCTTCCTTTTTGTGCAGTTGACAAAGAGTTGGGCAATGCTCAGCAGGAGGTCTTTGCTGGAAACTGTCCTGATGCTGTGGGTAGTCACTGAACAGCACAAAATGAACAGTTGACTGGCCATGGGTGTTCCAGCCTCTGTATCACATGCACACGTTGGAACTAGATCCCCCAAAATGTAGGGGATGCTCTGCCATTAAATGTTGAGCAACCACTGACAAGCCATCACACACTAGCCTGTCTTAGTTCTTCCTGCTGCTGAAATAAGACTGCTTATTACAGTCCAGGCTCTGGATCCACTGGGAAGCCTGGGAAAGGTCCCAGAGCCTGGGAAGCTGGATGTTGAACGTCTTTGCAGCCCAACTCCTATTTTAAGTTACTTCCTTTTTATAGCATTATTTCCAGGTGGGGGGATGTATTTCTGTGCATTGAGTCTCCTGTTTTTCTTCCTTGATAGGAGTTTTAAATAGCATGCAGGAATTGTCAGGGGGTAGGTCTTTTAACTATTTAGAAGTTATTTTTTACATAACTTGCAGAATTTGTGACTTTGGTGCACCTGGTGGGGCCATAAGCTGAGCTGGGTAGTGACACCTGGTCACGGCCCCTTGGTGGCCCCCCAGTCCCTTGCTCTCCCCTTGTTCTAATGCCATGTCCCCATGGTTTCCCAAGCTGGAGGGAGTTTCCTTCAAGGGTGGTCTCATGGGTACAATCAAGCAAACCTGAGCAGAAGGCTGGGCCCCTGCACCTCCCCATGAGGATAATAGTGATCTCTACCCTATCTCTTGTTTTCAAAACATTAAAAGGGACTGGGAGTTTACAAGAGCTGTGCTAAGGCAAAAGACAATCTGTATGGTTGGATTAAATCCTCTCTTTCCTCCCCTTTGGAAAGGAAAACTTGCAATGTGTTATTTCAGCTTAGACTTCAGTACTGTCAGGTCTTTACAAAGAAGTAAAGCTGCAATGGAAAATAATCTGGGCTCTGATTTTGGCCTGATGCAGATCATATCATCTCCCTCGGGCTGTTGAGATGATGGTGTCATTTGACTTGGATATATGCTGTGTCTCACTGTTGCCTCCATCAGTCCATCCATCTCTTAATCATCACCATCTTTTCTGTCTTGGAATGATTTTTATCTAATGACACTGTCAGCCAAAGCTCATCCCTTCTTCTGCCATGTCCACCCAGAGGCCTTGCACAAACAGGCAAGTAATGTTTTTTTCTTTCTCTCTGTTTTTATTTTTACCCAAATCTGCCTTTTCTTTTTTCCCGTTTCACCACAGATGCACGAATAAGCAGCTGAGTTGTTTTAGAAGATCTTTGCTCTGCTCTAGTTATTGGCTACTGTGGACAGTGTCCTTATGATTTAGACTCTTTTTCAAGATGTATTCCACACTGCATCTCAGTCCAACAGTTAATTTAATTGTTGAGGGTTTTTTAAAAAAATTTTGACTTTTCTTTTTTTACAACCATTTCCTTTTCCAGCTTTCAACAAAGATGTCATAGGTATTTCATAGAATCATGGAACCCTCTAATATTTTGGGTTGGAAGTGACCTTAAAGATCATCTAATTCTAACCTCTGCCATGGGCATAGATTTCTGTGTATCTCTGTTTTCAGCTGTGTGTTGGTTACCCGTTTGACTGGCTATACTTCAACCCAAAAGCTGTAACTTTTACACAAACTTAATTTGTGAAGTCAGCATGAAAAACAGCCCTGAACTTGGTCTTTTCGGAGGGACAGATTCTCATGGTTGCCTTTTCTTTTTTTGCCAAAGATAACCACAAAATCTGAGTGTGCAGTGTGTTTTCCCCTTCCCCCCTATATTTTCAGCTCCACAGTGAGTCTTTTGTGAGCCAAAAACTTCTGGTAAGAGTAGGTCAGCTGAACATTTTAATGAGAAATGTCGTTTGCCCTGACAGGTGCTAATGAAGCAGATTAAGCATGATCAGTTGCCAGAAAAGCACTGGAGATAGTGGTGGCTCTTTGCACAGGTGGCACACCAGAAGACGTCCTCTGCCAAGCAAAGTAGGTTACATACTGCTGCAGGCCTACAGAGCTGGAGGTTGGCTCTTCATGGGGCATTAAGGAGCTCAAGGCATGTGGGATGTTATCTTGACTGGTTTTGTTCTGATGGAGCAGAGAAGCTGATTATGTGTTTTGCATTTGTTATGGGGCTATGTGTTTATTGTGCACTCGTGAATTGTGGCAAAAGAACAAAGGGTATCCTTGTGTTAGTTGTCACTACTTGTCTTTGAACTGCAGGTTCATAAACTGGTGCAGGAAAAGTCCTGGTATGTGTGGGTGTCTGGGAGTCATAAGTTTTTCTGTTCTTGAATGCATCCTCTTCTCTGCTGAGGAAATACTCTACGCTATCCTCTAATGTGCTTGCCAGTACTACCAGTTGGGATGGGGGAAGAGAAACTAGGTGCAAGCCCAAGAGCCATGTGTTTGGAGCCCTTTCATTTTGCATCTTCTGAACCACCAGCTGACCCTACATGCCCTGGCAAGCTGGTCTTCCAGGAGACCCAAGTGACAACCAGCTAAAAAGACAGAGAAAGGGCAATTGTGGCTTTGCAGTAGGACTTAAGTGGGACAAGGACACAGAAGTATCCCTCCTGGAGAGCTGAGCCAAGCTCACCGTGTACCTGTGAGGTGGGCAGCCATCCTCTTCCCTCTTTTCCCTCCCTAGACTGTGAAGAAGAGAGTGATGGCAGCTCTGGGGGTTTTCATCCCCCAACTTTTGGCCACCCACGGCAAGCCAGACTTGCTTGTGAGCAAGGCCATGAGGAAGACTTCCGTCTCCTGCCTTTTGTGAGACGTGGAGGTGGGAGCTCTCAGTGCCCGCTTTGCATCTACAGGACTTCTCCATCCCATTGGACATATAATGGCCATGAACAATTGCATGGGAAGGGAAATTGTTCCTTGCAGTTGCTGCCTTGCCCAGGTGAAGGGTGTGGACAGCCTGTCACTGGGCACAGGATGCAGAAGATGCTTTTTCCCTCTGACCAGCTCTACGTGGCTCCCTAGGGTGATGGTGCTGGGATACCGTGCTCAGGATTCTGTGAGTGCTTTTATCAGACCCCAGGCAGTGGGGTGACGGTGGGAAGGTCTCCTGGCAGGATCCATGTGGACATTGCTGGCTTTGATTTAATGTCAGTGAGGATGGGTCATGTCCTGGATGTCACTGTGATCCGTGGCNAGACAGAGTGCTCTCAGGACACGTGGTTTATTTGCAGGGACCGGCAGCTGCCAACCTCCAGCTGATCGCGGTCCTCCCAGAGAGAGTCCAGAGGGAGAGCAAGAGATCCAGAGGGCAAGAGAGCAAGAGAGCCAGAGCAAGAGATCAAGAGAGCAAGAGAGAGAATTTCCCCCTTACAGTCAGTTTTATCCCATTCTCTGTTGAATATTCTAGTTTACAATAACCAATCCATTGTGAGACACAGACCTTACAAGATTTACATACAGCCTATGGGAGCAACAAGATCTACATAAGGCACTCCCTCCTAAACATTCAGATGCTAATTTCTAAGATACTTCTTTTTACCTTAACAGTGCCCTCCACCCATGGGTCTCTGGGCCTGTCTGAGGTATTGCTCAATCCTGCCTCGTGGTGAGGCCTATTCACATTTCAAAAACTGCCTTCATTTCCAATTACCTTACAGGTTTTCTGTTTCCAGGACCTGTTGCTAGACAATCATATTTATAAGATTTCTCTGTGTCACCTTCCCCAACACTTCAGATACCATGTCTTCCCCAACAATCCTTTCTAAGGACTGCCAACAGTACCACAAGAACACCTTGTACCTGCAGGGTCTCAAGCCTGCCCCTTCCCTGCCTTTCTTCCACCACTTATGGGAATACCTCAAAACGCTGCTTGATTCTTCAACAGCAAGTCTCTCATTGAGGTGCAGCTTAAAGGGAGCCCCTTCTGTCCCTGGTTAGTGCCCAAAACCTCAGTTCTCTTCTTGTCTTGAAGTAGACTTGCTACTTCACTCCTGGAAATAAGATGGTTTTGCTGCCAAAATTGATTTGAAACTGCTACTCGGATGTAAAAATGTGAAAAAAGGTTGCCTTTTTTCTTTTAAAATTTTTTTAAATCACCTTTTAAAATAAATATCTGGACCTGTTTCGGTTTTTCTCTTTTTTGGTGTTTCTCTCTGTACCTTTTCTTGAGTAGCCCACATGAAAAGAGGAGATTCCAAATGTGTGTGGTCCACTTTGAGCAAGAGTAGTTTTTTAGTTGAAGGAGTCAGGTCATAAATTAATTCTTGCCATGTAGATGTGATTTATACATTTTATACCTCTTGAGCTAAGCTTTCTTTTGTGCTGCGTAGCGATACACAACAAAACAACCACCTTCCTTCCTCTTTTTTGAGTGCTAAATCTCACTCTCTGGTGGCCAAGTGCAGAAACCAGTCTAAGTCATTGAGAAGACCTGTGGCAAGTACTTTTTTGGATCAAGAGCCACCAGCCTAGTGTTGCATTGGTTCTGATGACATCATCCTCTGGTTTCTTCCAAGCTTTTTCAATGACCTTGCTGCTGTGTCCTTATTTCTCAGAGTTGTGGGCTTTTTGCAGTCACAGAGGATCTTCTGTGCAGGTGGATGAGTGTGATCACAGGCTGGCCACCAGAGTGCCACCCAGGGAACACCTCTGTATGGCTTTTTGGCTATGATACCAAGGGTTTTTCTTCTCATGTCACTGTCTTCTCATCTCCTTGAGTTCTGTTTCTCTAGGTACACTTTTGGGTCTTTTTTTTTTTTTTTTGCTATGGGAAATACTGGAGGTGGTAAAGATCCACAATTCTGTTACCAGCCACTTGAATTTCACTACAGGCTAGTGTGCAGCTATGTTTTAAAGAGGCACTGCTTTCCGTAGCCTTGCAACCTGCTTATCCCACTCTATATCCTGATACATGACCCTGCTCCAATATTCTTCCCCCATCTTCTTTCTTCTCCAAGAACTTTCTGAAATGATTAATCAGAGGAGGACTGTAGAAGAAGGGAAAGATCATCTGCCTGAAATGCAGCCCAGGTGGTGGTGCTGGGGTGTGCACAAGAGTAATGGGATCAGTAGGAAACTGCTGTAATTGTATGCAGGGTTTCAAGCGTGTCTTACAAGTGATTCCTGCTGGTCAGAAGGAGGGAGGACCACAGGAAGAATGATTAGTTAGGGGGAACAGGGTGTTTGAGGGCAGGCTTTGAAGACTGGTCTTAATGGATGGTTTAAGTGGTTTTAATGGATGTTGAGGATTTGCTTCAGAGGAGAAGGATTACAAGTGACATTACTGTGAGTCCAACCGTCTGCTTGGTATGGCTGATTTTGGGGAGTCATCAAGGAGTTTTGTTTAAGTATGTAAATACAGGAAAGTGTCAAGAAGGGAGACATTTGCCATAGGTCCATCATATAAATATTTGCACTGAGAGGATGAACTTCACTAGCTGCTGTGTAAATGATGATGTTCACTGCTGCAAGAGCACCCTGATAACTGATTTTGGCACTGGGCTCAGGCTGCGAACATTGCTTTTTCTGCTTTACACTGACTTGGTAGCAAAGACCTGGGACATAGGCTCAGGACCTGTGAATGTTAGACAGGGTGCCAAAGCAGTCTGGGCTGTGCAAGCACATAAAACCAAGGGCAGTTTTCACTGGTGATGCTTGGGCCATGTGCTGCTTGTTGCTGGTGACTGCATGTGGCTTAAGCATCCTCTTCTGGCATGTCTTGGGGCATTTCACTGCACCATGCCTAGTTCTGGTGCTGCCCTGGGTACAGGTGGTAAGAGGCATGGTCAGAGAGGTGCCTGTGCAGATGAAGTGGACTCCTCTGTACTATCTCTGCCTGTGGATACTCTGATGTTCATCAGCAGCTGGCTCACAGCACTGGGAGATCCCAAAAGGCAGCACAGAGGTTGGCAGAGGAGCTACTAGAGGGAGAGAGGACTCTGCCTTGTGCAGAGACCAGGTCATTCATGGTCATCTCAGGCAAAGATGGCACAAGGGTGACAGCTGGACCCCCATCAGGCACACCTGTGAGCCGAGCTGCTGGGACATCCAGCACCAGCCTCTTGACCCTGCTGCAATTAGGGCTGCTGGGGGACACTGGTCACACCAGTGGGGAGGGCATCTCAGTGCCATCAGCCCACAGCCAAACCCAAGTGTCACTGCAGGCACACAGCACGTGGGGGAAGTTGCAAACCAAACAGCTGGGGCTGCTGGGAAGGAGTGGCTGCTGCTCTCATTCCTCTGCTGAATATGAAAGTTGAATTCTGGTCCTCGTGTGAGAAATGACCATGAAGACTCTGGCTGTCACAGCACTTGTGGTGCAGATGCGGGGAGTAGTCACATAGTAAAACTTCCGTGAATTTGCTCGTACTCTTTTTTTAGTAGCTATTGCATAAACAGATTTAGGTTAAGGCTTTCATTTTTGTTAAGCTTTAAAATTGTAGTTTTCTTTTAAATACTGTTTCATGTTATCATTTGAGTAAATTAGGGTCACTTTTGGAAGCACCTGAACTTCTCCAGTGAAGAGTCATAACCCCCAGGAGGACACCCTGACTTTTTCTGAACAGTGGCCAGACACATGGTGGCTTACCTGGTTTTGTCAGCAGATGGACACAAGACGAGATGATTTTTGTGTACAGGAAATTTTAATCTCCTCTGGGCATGAATTGCCAAACTACTGACCAAAAGTCAACATGTCCTTTTGGCGATAAATGAATTGTCTTGAAGCTGGACTGACAGTCAGTCTGAATGCTGCCACAAGTCTCCTACTGGCTTCCCCAGGAAGCTTCCTGGTAGGCTGAAGAAGTCAAATAATGTGAATTAACACTATAGTTGCCATAGTTTTTCAAGAAAAAGAAAGCTGGGAAAGACTGTTTATTCATCACATTTAATCCCTCAAAAATGTGCTGGCCTCTGAAATAAAAGCAACAGTGTCCATGACATTGCCTTATCCTTCCACTACTTTCTACCTTTACCTACTCCAAGAGAGACAAATTTAAGTCATGACTTGCATTTTTTCTTTTTCTTTTCTGCTTCTGCAAATATAAGTAATTGATTGCTCAAAGTAATGAAAATAATATCACTAATCATCTGACAATGAATATTTTTTTTCTAAAGACTTGACTAGTCTGTGCTCAAGAATATCCTATGGATCATTTCTGACACAGTACCTGCATGTTTTCCATTGTGGTGCTGTAAACACAAGCAGAACACCAATAAGCAAATCAGCAGGAAAAAGCCAGACTGTCTGAAAGGAAGCAGAATTGAGGAGTGCAAGCATTAAGCTTCAGAGAAGACTGTCAGACACATGCAGTGTGACTTGTTCCAAGTGCATTTGATAACAATTTTATTACTCACCTAATTCAGGAGACATATGAGTGACTCTTGCTAAGCTATAAAACCATCACCCTTTGGTTTTTTTCCTGTTACCTACAGGAGAAAACCTGTGCTTTATTAATGTGATACATCAAAGTTACTTCCATCAGACTTCTACATATTTATCCTTTTTTCATGTATTCCTTTAGGAACCTGTGTTCCTGTGAATCTGATGCTGTGTAACAAGTTGCTGTTTTCTGGGCATGCAAGTAAAGGGTACAAGCCTGAAGAGAGTACACAGTATAGAATATACAGTGAAGTGATGTTTTCTCTTAGCCATATTTAATGCTGAACTCAGATGTCTATGTGTAAGGTTCCTGCATAGCCTTTGAGAAAGGCATGTATTTCCTCAAGTGCGAAAAAGAAGCCACCATGGATGAACTCAGGTATCCAGCAAACCATGTTTCTTCTCTTTCTGCTCTGTAAATAAAAGACTTCCTCTGCTTTTGTCTCATGCAGGTAAATAGAGCAGGCTTTTGCTGAGCTGGATCATCCTTTGACAAGGTGTCTGGATCTGTTCATCCTGTTTCTATACCTCACAGTGCTGCTTAGAGTCTGCCCAAAATGTCCTGTATTGCTTCAGTGGATGATGTAGTATTTCTGGAATACCTAAAGCTGAACAGAACAGCCAGTCCCATCCTGAGCAGGTGCAGAGCAGTCATAGGGCCAGCAATTACTTTGTTTTCCTGCTCCAGCAACCTCTGCCTGTAATGCTTTTACAAAGGGCCAGCTGTGAAAATGAGATGCTTTGATAAATTATGCTATTTGTCATTTTTTTTCTTGACAACTGGTTAACTGGGTGTCTTTTTTCCCCCTAAACTTTTCCACTGGAGAAGGCTTTGCCAGGACAGGAAGGTGCTCCTGGCTTAGTGTCAGAAGTGTGAGCAAACTTCCCTACAGATTTTTTCTTCTTGCTGAGCTTAGTATCTAGATGCATCACTCTTTCATTCATCCTCTGCTTTGTGGCAAAGTCTGGAAATGCATTAAAGCAACTGAATATTTTCTGGGAAATTATTAGTTCTGGAATGAATGTGACAAATTTCATCATGTGTTTGGCTGAACTCTGCCTGAGTGACTAACTGCTCTGGAAGAATTTTCCAATTGTCCCTCATGAAAGTCAACCTCTGAATTAATTCAGCATCCTCTATTTTGATTAAGTATGTGTCAGCTCATTGTTAGTGTGACAGAGATATGGGGCTGCTTGTTTTCCTTTTATTATTATGCAAACAAACTAATTATGAGTCATGCACAATACCTGCCCTCAGAGCATGATAAGGGATGTGAATGATAAAGCATTAACTGCTCAATGTGCAGGTTTCTCTTGTGAGTTAAACCGAGTAAACAAAAGACAGTACTTTCTTTCTCTAACATCTTAACAATTCCTCCTTTCCAAGGAAAACTGTGTCCTTCAAACCTCATGTTATACTGAAATAGGAGGTGAAAGAGAAAGACGAGTCCTCTGTGCAGTAGGCCAGTCTGTTATCTCATCCTGACTCTGATGCCTTCTTACAGATTCCCTGTTTTCAATTTATTTGCAGTGTGGTTCCTTCCTGTCCTCAGTACTAAGATTTATTTGACAGCCTTTGGAACAAATGTGTATTCATGCTACCCTACCACCCTGAAACATGCTGCCATGGCTCTTTCTAATGGGCCAGAAGTTGAGCCTTTCCTGCTGTACCCTCTTAAAAGAGAAAACATCAAAACACACAATATGTGGAATATCTTGGGAGCCACAAAAGCATATGTTTTCTGTTCTGGAAAAAGTGTCGTTACTTGATGCTAATTTCTCTGCTTTTTCTTGCATCTGTTGGACAAACACTTTGTCCAGGGCAATCTATGTAAGATAACAAACTCACTGCAGGGTGTCTGAGTGTATGGAAGAAAAATAACACAGGAACTTGCAGAAAGAGCAACCAGGTGCAGACGGAGCTGAAGCAGAAATATTGTCGACAGATGTTCTTCCTGGCCCGCTAGAGGAGCATGCACCAGACAGCATCTTCATCATGCTGTGTGACATCTCCTGCCTGGGAGAAGTGAGACGTTACATGATGACTTTTACAACTGCCTCACGCTGCCAGAGGAGGGGAAGGGCTGCAGCACCTCTGCCTGTAAACACCTTCTCCTGAGCCACTCGGTGGCAGAGGGACCATAAAGAGACGGAAGGTCCTTTGGAGAAAACATGCACCAGCAGATTATGCTGTTGACTTGTGAAGATTGGCAACACCCTCCTTACAAACACCTTCTCCACTGGGCAGGATACTGTAAATCATGGAGGAACCCATGGTTATTTGACCAGCATAGAAAACGAGACAGATGTCCACACCTGCAGAAAAAGAGTCTTCTATTTCACATGAAGTTGTGCAAGGTGGGCTTTACCTTCCTAGAGAGTCAGGACTTGGTGCATTTGTCTACACTTTCATTAGTAAATAGTGTAATTGCCTTAAGAAATGGGTAAAATGAGTAGCATGCACCTGCCTAAATTCACAAACCTTTCTTCCACACTTCCAAATATCTCTAGAGTAGAAGGTAAGAGAAGGAAACTCCTAGGGTGTCAGAAACTTTTGCTGCCCTAACTACTCTAGATTTTCCATTCCCTGTAAAGTCATTGAAAGATATGTACAGAATCGTCAGGTGGGTGCTGAAGACAAAACAAAGATTTTTATTATTATTATTTGGTGTAAAAAAGAAGAGTCTGGCTTTACAGATTGAAAGTTAGCATTTTGAGCATTTGTATCATGTGACCCTCTGTTCTTCTGTGGATCTCAATATTAGATGAAATCTTTCCAAAGGATGATTGTAAATTAATATTTGCATTAGCAATCAAGAGGCAGAGCTCCACCCCACATGCATTTTCTCTTCTTGCTTCAAAATTCCTCTCTTACTGTTGGAAAATCTCTTTTCACCAATGATCCCTCAGTTATTTTGCAGGGAACTGACTGCAGAATGGGTGAAGCCCCTATTAGAAAAAAAAGTAAAAAGTAAAAAATCAAGGTTAAATTTACAAAAGTTAGCAATGAAGAGGGCAACATGATTCAGACTGCCTTTACTTGGAGCTGGAGCTGAGAACCAAACAAGAAGCTGATGCTTCCACCTCTTCCTATTGCTATTTCAGAACAGGAAAGCCTTTATCAGTGTGCAGCCCTTTGCAGAGCTGCCTCCACAACAAAGACTGTGTTTGGAGTTTCCATTTTTCATTGAGATTTTCCCTTTTTAATGAGTTTTCAAATTTTAAAAACAATAAAAAAGTAGGTTTCATGCATCTAAAAATATGGCATAAGGTGCTGAGGGCTTTCTTACACTTCTCAGCAGTGTTATTTAAAAATCCAACAGTAGTTTTTAAAAGGAAATATTAACAGGATTGTGAGAAATTGACAAAACATTTAATAAATGTCAGAGAGAAACATGAAATAGCTTGTCACCTGGTTTTGGACAATTTTGCAAAATTGCTTCTCTAGACCAAGCAATCTCTGGTAAGGTAAAAACTCCTTGGTTGTTAAAGAATGAAAAACAATTTTCCTTGCTCCAAAACACAAGCATCATGTTAATCAAAATGTTGCCATTTCACCTCACTGTTAAAAAGGCCACAGTTTTGGCTGGGGGCCATGCTGCAAAGCAATCTGCTTTGTCACTTGAATAGGTTGGCTTGGATCGTGAAAAATCCTAAACTGGGACAGTAGAGAG
This sequence comes from Hylia prasina, assembly GCA_013397195.1. Lineage (NCBI taxonomy): Eukaryota > Metazoa > Chordata > Aves > Passeriformes > Sylviidae > Hylia > Hylia prasina. The sequence continues at coordinate 88,268 of VYXD01008701.1, read as the reverse complement.
AAAAAGGGAAAGAGCATTGCTGCCTGAGGAAAGAACAGAGATTTAGTAACACTCATTGCTCATTTGTACAGCATTGAGGCAAGAAGTAGAAAACAAAGCCCCTTCCAGGATCCCCACAATAGTTTGGAAGGCATTTTGAAGAGGCTGATTGTTCTTTCTCTATCCCCAGTTGTGACCAGCGTGAGCCGTGTGGCAATGGCGTCACCCTTGCTTGCCAAGAACAATGGAAGGGATGTGCAACACCATGCTAAAATTTACACCAGGCTGGCAGGCACATTCATAGTCAGCTGTTCTTTGGGGGCTCTCCATGCAGTTAAGTTCGTCTCACTGTTTTACCAAAAAAAACCCCAAACAACCTAAAACACAAAACAAACTCGTCAGTGGGCGGAGGGAGGTGACAGGAGCATAGAGCAAGAAATGTGTGTGTGAATATCAGAGTGTGGAGCAGAAGGGAATAGTCTCTGGTGTGCTTAGTGATATGTAGCTGCAGCTGAGGGAGGAGGAAACTTATTTCTGAGTTGGAAACTGCTGGGATTTGCATTGCAGATGACTTTACCTGCCACTGTTGGTGGTGGTGACCTGATAGGTCTGGGTGGAGACAGAACCACATGGAGCTCAGTTCACCTCCACCTTTTTGGAAAAGAGAAGGAGAGGCTGTGCCTTCTCTGACAAGGAGAGGCATGCCAGAGGAGGGAGAGCAACCCAGATCCCCTGGTAGATGAGCAGGGTGCACTGTCATCCAGACCATTTCTTCATACATGAACTCTAAGCTGGGGAACAACAACAACAAAAGATTGCACTTGGCTTGAGAGAAGTGCTGAGAAAAATTCGGACTGCAAGGAAGGAGGAAGATTTGCACCACCATAGTTGTGCCAGGCTCTTGGTGCTCTAGTTCAGTCAGCACCAGTTTTTTCTTAAGCCACTAGTATTCACTGTCCTGAGTAAGGAAACTTGTGCTTGAAAGGGGGCTCCAAAACACTGGAGCTGAGGGGACTGATCAGGGAATGTACAAGGACTGGGAACAATGTGGGCCCCTCTAGCTGGGAGCGGTCAGGTGGGCGCAAGGGGAAAAGGACAGATCTGCACATAAGGGGAGGAGAGAAAGAATAGACCAAGAGCTGGAGCTTGCAGGTGGGAGAAGGAATTCTGATAGTGGGATTCAAAGGTGTAAGTAGTTCTCATGTCAACTGTTTTTTAAGGGCATTGCATTTTCTTGGACACGTGAACATTTGTTCACATCCCTTCTTTTTGTAGGGATCTCCTAGCTCCTCTGTAGTCCAAGCAGATCTGGAAAGTTGGTGGGGTTTCTTTACCTGGTAAAGAGAGACCTTTCTTGGGTTTTACCTTTGTGTCTGTCTTCAGAGAAAATACAAGAGTTTTTTTTTTCTTTGCATTCCTCCTCCGAAATGTACTAAGCTTTTCCTCCTGTTCTCTAAGCAGCTGCCCCTTGGGATAGAAAAAGGAAATTAAACAGCTAATGGTTATACTTTAATTAGGCTTTATTGGAGTTAACGCAGCTTATGCTCTGCATATGTGCTGCAGAGAATTGGACACTTAAAAAATCGTGTCTTGGCTATTATGAGTTTATGAGAAAGGAAGCCCAAGGAAGATCAATACATCCTCTGTGTAGATTACAAATGGTTCATGACGTATGTCCACAGGAGCTGTTTTTAGTGAGGGTAGTCTAGTTATTATGGATTTGACATGAACTTGGCCTGGTGCCCTGAGGGAATGCAATGTAGGCATAATTTGGTCTTCCTGTAATTGTCTACTTAACTTGGCAATCCAGAGTAATTTTTTCCTGTGAAATGAGACCGAGACGTCACTAAAGCGGTGCTCAGATTAATTAATGAGACATAATAATGCTCCTAATAAAAGCTCATGAGCTGAGTCCTCTTCCCTCCCCTTTCCTGTCCTTCCCTGCTATCCTCCCCCTGCTGAGAATGCAGCTTCCCAGGAATCCATGAGTCACACTTCGTAAAGGAATTTCTTCTTTAGTTGACGCAAACAATACAGCGGAGAAAAATAATAAGTGCAGAACCATCTGTTTGATGAAGTCCTTGACATTTTATTTCATTTCCCCCTATTGCATATTAAAGGAAGTAAATAGAAAAACATTTGCTAATTATACCACTGTTTACTGATTGCTGGGGCGGCTTTTATCATATTTATCAGAAGAGCTAGCTTGTTGTGTAGTCCCAGCTTCAGCATTCTCCTTTCTGCTTTGGGCAAGAGGAGCACAACAGGAGTCATGGGTGCTCAGCCAGGTTTTTGAGCCCTTCGCCTCTGAGCAGTTCACAAAGGGGCAGAAATGTGCTGCTTCTCTGCATGCTGGAAACCTGTGAAAGGTAGTGGAACCTGCTGGTTTGAGGTAATTTGCTGAGCTAATGTAAGAGCTTGAAGCCAAAACTCTCCCTCTAAGGCTGGATATTGGGAGGGGATGGTTGCCATTTCCTTTCCTGGGCCCAGGATTTTGTGCTCAGTGCTTTGGCTTTGTGTTAGTGCTCAGTAAAGCTTCCCAGGGAGGCCAAATGGCAGCCCTTCACCATGACTTTGGTAGGTTGAGCAGCAGCTGCTGTCTGATATTATGATGGAAATCTCCTGAACACGTAGCTCCCCCATCTCCTTCCCAAAATTTTGGGTCATGCTCTTGTTGCCCCATCTGGGTCCCTTTGTAAGGTATAGTTTTATGGCTTAAGAGTGGTCCATGGATAATACAAGGTTTGAACAGTAAAATGCAGAGCCTCATCCCTCCTTCAGACTGGGATTTGGATTTGGCTAATGGACAAAGCAAGTCAAAGCTGTTTGAAAACAAACTGGTGGCAAAAGGCCAGTTATACTAGGCAGCTATTTCCTCTGCAAAATCTAAGCTATTAGCACTCATTAAAAGTGACAACAATGAATCAAATGTCTGTGGACTAAGGCACTTTTCCTCCCACTACGCCATGTAAGGCCAGCACAAGAGCTACTTGGCCTAGCCTGTTGCTAGGAAGGGAAAAATTGCAGCGCCAAGGAGGACGTGGTAACCTTATCTAGGGATGAGGACACCAGGAAATTCAAAACCACCACTTTGCCTTTGGATGAGAATTCAGAGATGATGAAAGAATCTATTTCTGGATTTTTCCTTGGGTACAACAGACTTGATGAATTTTCCAGTCCACCATTTGGACATATTTAAGGGATTTTATAACTTATAATTCCATGAAGATTCTATCAGTAGCGCTGGTCATCCTGACAGGCTGGATGTTTTGACTCTCCTCTCTAACATCAGCTCATTCAGACAGGTTTATATTCCCAGTGCTGTAAAACTCTCAGTTCAGAGCACAAACAGTGGAAGATACATTTCTCCATGGCTCCAACCCACAGTAACACATATGCTAGCTTGGCTCCAAGAGGTGCATGTTGCATGTTGACATGGCCTCTCAAATGTCATCGTGACTGGAGTTATTTTAAAGCTAGAGGAAGATGGCTGTCTGATTGTGAAGGAGATATCAGGATTCACACCACTGCTTGAAGCAACCAGCACATGAAAATTGTTTGCTGTAGAAGGCTCCAAGTAAGAGTCTTCTTCCAATCTCCAGGGTAATAAATCTGGGAAAGTTCAAAACTGGCCCACTGGCTGGAACTCATTGGTTGTAGTGATAATTGACTACACAAAATAATGTATCCTGTATGGATAACTTCATAAAGCACTTATATCTTCAGACAAGCAGAATTCTGCAGTACTGTGAGGCCTCTGGTTCTCTGTTCATCTTATTTGCAAAAATCTTGGTGTTTGCAGTAATGGCTTTAGCTGTTAGGTAAAAGTGCTTCTGTGTATCTTCATTTGTGGTATCACTCACTTTGTCTGGTGATCTTTGCACCCTTCTCTCTGCAAATCTGCCACAATAACCCCCTGCAGTGCTACAGGCTGGGGGTAGAGTGACTGAAAAGCTGTGGAAAAGGATGCGGGGGTGCTGGTTGACAGTGGCTGAACATGTGCCAGCATGTGCCCAGGTGGCTAAGGAGGTCACTGTCAGCAATAGTGTGTCCAGAAGGACCAGGGCAGAGATTTATGCCAGCAAGGCATAAATGATCCCTTCCTTTTGTCATCTATCCCTTACTGTTCTAGTTTTGAAAGGGCTGTGTGTGTCTGTGGCTGACCATCAGCTTAGTCAGAGGCAAGATTTTGTAGAGAGGAGCGTAAGACTGAGGCGCAGCCCTAGGTCATGGGACAGGCAGGGCTGAAGGGGCTGCAGGAGAGGCAAGGAGGACATGCTGACAGCTTCTCCACCAATTGATTAGTGGCGCTGGCAGCCCTTCAGAGGAGGTCAGCTCCTGTGCACGGTGGAGGAGATCCCCAGTCCCTCCCAAGAGAAGGAAGAGGAGCAAGGAAGGGGGCTTTATTCAGTCACAATAACTCCTCAGGCGCACTGCACACCAGGTGGATCCCACTGGCTGATGGAGAGGAGCTATATCATTCCTGCAAAAAATGCTTTGCTTGCATGGGCTTGACTTGGATGCATTGGTGTATTTCCTGGGTTTGACATTCCTCTGTTTGGGATCTAACATAAGCAAATACATTATTTTGATCCTCCATGCAGCTTTGTGACACAATACATGCAGCTCCATACTTTCTTTCACAGATGTCAGATTCAGCTGCCACATGGGATCTCTGGGAGAAACTGTATTGTGTGTTTTTAAAGGAAAATTATCCAATTATTTTGATGGAGTTAATGTGGAGATGATGACCTTTACATTCAAAGCTGTTATGCTGCAAATGTTCCAAATACATTATGTGCTCTGCTAACACTGCTGACAGGTTCTGCATGATTAATAGTGTTTATAAAGCATGTACAAGAGTTTGGGAAGCCTAGGATGGAAGACCTGGTGTGGGATTTATTTTGCACTGAACATGATAAATATACAGTTGGCCTTGGAATATTTTTTCTTTCTAGAAATTACTTAATGATGGAAGAGAAAATCACTAATTCATTACATGAACGGTTTAATTTTTCTTGTAAGGAAAATAAAAGCAAAGCATTGGTAATGGCTGGTCCAATATGTACATTTAGATTGATTACTTTCAAAGGAAGACTGATTTTTTTAATGCATGACTTTTGCTTCAAGACTGACCTGGGTCCTGCTTCTCTGGAAGGAACAGTTCTGTCAACTGCACCATGTTGTGGTGTTGCCAGGGGCCACACACAGCTTGGAGGAAATTTCAGGGTGAGCCTGACATGTAGGTAATAGAGGCAGGTGTTTAAATAGAGGGAAAAGGTGTAAGGTTTCCCATTTGTGCTACTGTGGGGATGTTATTCAACAAATAGACAAACAAGTTACTCTGCCTCAAGAGACATCTAGGAAAGACTCACTCTCAGCTTGATTTTCTAACAAAACATCATGGCTTGTTCTTGAGCTGCTTTCTGTTCTCTCAGCTCATATAAGTACAGGATTCACCTTTCCCCCAGCTGGTGCTGTGGCAGGGCTCCTTGCTCTCCCACACACACCACGCTGCTCTGCACCAAGCCATGCCCTTGCACCATGGTTCCACTTTAAAAAAGCTGTATAACTCAGGAGACTGCTGAGGAGCCCTTTCTCATTTCCAGCAGCATAAGCTGAGCAAAGCAGCCTCTCTAGACAAACCTATAGGGCAGTGCAGAGGGAGAGGGGGGGCTCTGAGCTCCCACGCAGGCACCCACTGAACTCCACATGGACTTCTGTATGGGTGGATGGACTGACACACTAGTTGAACTTTAAACTGTGATAATGTAATGTTTACATCTGCAAATTTTCAGGTCAGGAAACCAGATAATTTCTACATCACTTTGTGGCTAATACTGCACCAGCAGAGATACACTTAATTGAATCCAATGATTTCTTATTTACAGGCTAAGAAAGTGACTAACACTAAAGATCCTTTATGCCATTCTGACAAGGGAAATGTTGGTCAGGAAAAAGTGCAAATTCAGAGGACTCTGAATATGTGTTAGGGGTGGTTGTGGTGGTGCTGGGTTGAAACTTGGACTAGAAGATCTGGAAAGACTCTTCCAAGCTTTACCAAGTGCAGGCATAGTCAGGATGTGGTCTTAAATTTAACCTCATTTCTTTTCCTTCTAAAACAAGAATTTCCCATTAAGCACTCTGTTTATTGCCTTACTGGAACGGGATCCATACTTTGAACATGCAGATGTTATTGGTGATCTGGGGCTCTCCTCCCTCAGTCAGAGGCTACAAGTATCCCTTGGTGCAGGGACCCAGTGACTGCTAAGAAGTTCGGGGCATAGAAGATGTTTTCTCTCCTTGTCAGTGGAACTGGGTCAGTTGAGTTCTGCAGGTCCTGTTAGAGGAAATGTTCCAAAAGGCTGTTTCTCAAAACAAAGATAGGATGGTTTTGTTTCGAATGCCAATATTCTTCAGGAACAGTGGGAGACAAGAACAAGAACAGACAAGACGAGAACAGAGGCAAGGGATTTGAAAGCCTTTGCGTCTGCTGGAACTCCCTTTCAATGCACCTCTTTAGAACATGCCACAGTGGTTTGACTGGAGTTCCTGTGTTTCCTCTGTGCTGGAATGACCTTCCATGCTCATGGAAGTCACTGTTTTAAAAACCCAATGCCGTGTACCCAAAACATCAACATTATCTGCATTCCAACAGGGCAGAGAAAGGGACCTGGTGCTTGTGAAACCCTTTTCATACCAAAGGTAGAGGCCTTCAGCAAAGCAGAAATAGGAGCTCTGTTTTGTGTCTTTGGTGGCTGTCAGATTTCATGGGGAAAAGAAGAATTATAGGCAACAAAAAAGGAGCAGAGATAAAAAAATGGGAAGGATCAGAGGAAAAAATATTTGGAAAAGAATAGGAAATGGAGATCTGGCAGTTATCTATAGTCTCACAAGATAAGACCCTGATAATACTTGTAAGGTCTCGAATATTGTAAGGTATGGCTTTGTGCACTTAACTTGGTTGTCTGGCTTTAGAACAGGTACTGCCAACCCAAGAATAGACCCAAACCTTCCTCTGTGTGTTTAGCCTTACTTCTTTCTACTTCAGTATCAAGGGAGTCAAAAACGGAGCTGTTAGGAAAAAGTGCAAATTTTCTTCACACTCACTGTGTAGTTTCTTAGAGCTTTAGGTTAGGATGAAGAGACTTTTATGTAAATTAGTAAGGTATGACCATTAATCTTGTTCTTTTCATTTTACCACACACATTAAAAATAATAATAATCCACAAATGTTTTCTGCTTCAGCTTTTCACTGAGCCAGAACTTGCCAGAAGTACTCAATACTTTGCTGTTAGCTCTGCATTAGCTGCCATACTGATTTTAGAAGCCTCAGGGGAAAAACAAAAGCATCTATAAAGGCATTCTAATTTTTAACATAAGCTTGGGCTTTGATTGTAAAATGTATCTCATTTGGTCATCTTGTTTTTTAAACTTCATACCATTCCCTAAATTCATCACTTGCTGCAGCTGCTCTGCACTTAGCACCTGTACATGTACCCCTGAGAGACTCCAGACTGAACCAGAAGATTTTATTGGTGTTGAGGCTAATGGCTAAACTTTCAAGATTTGTTTTTCAAATAAATGCACTTTTTTCCACATTATACTTTCAGCAAGCTGAAATGGTTAAAAGGTTGCTTATGAGAAACCCACCATAAGGCCTTTTAACATAGGGATCTAAAGAGAACCAGATTGAATTCCCTTTACAGAGTGAGAGTTTTTAAAGAACAAACATTTAATGAGTATCTCATTTCTGCATTAAATACTGAGGGTCTTTTGACTGATCTTAATGAAGAAAGCAAGGGAGGGGTTCCCCTTTATTTTGTGCTGTACAGCAAAAAGATGGAACTTGAATTTGCCTCTGTGGTTCTTTTTTATTTTTGAGGGCATTTGGAATTCATGTTTTTCCTGTTTGTATGCACTGTTTATAAAAACCTTCTTATCCTTAGAGTCTAGGAGTGTTTAGATCCTACTCTGTCAAGTACACAGATATTCTGCTTATGATTTAGTGTATGGTTATTGTTACTAATAAAGCAAAAACTAATAAAGGAACAGAGTGCCAGTCTGAAACACTGCCTGTTCCAAATGTTAAGAGCAGTTTGAGCATAGATCTGGAGCGGAAGCTCTGTGAAGCTGATGTGGGTGAAGAGCTGGATCCCAAATACCTGTATAGGGTGAAACATGGCTTGATGCCTGGGCCCCAAAGCTGTTTTGATCCCTCTTGACTCTCTGCCTTGGCAGCTCATTGAAGAAGGAGGGGAGAAATATCGTGAATGTTTCCCTGGCTCTCTAAACTCAAGCAAGGGTGGCCTAAATGTCACAGCTGGATGACTGAAGTCTGGTAACATGGGACCTGCCACTCTTTCAGTCTTTCTACTGTTCAGCACCTGCCAACAACAAGGCAATTTGATATTTCTTTGTGGTGGGACTCTAAACTAGAACTATAGATCCCAAATGTTTTTCAGGTGGACTTCTGCAAGGACAAGTTTACAGGGTAGATATTTTCCAGCTAACCAAAACCCTGCTCACAGGAAAAATCACACATCAGGAAAAGCAAAATCAGAGCTAATAACTGTTCAGGCTCTTGAGTAATATGCAGGTATGGCTTTATAATCCATCCAGTTTTAAACAGCTGCACTTTAGCCATAATGTAAGCAGTGGTAATAATTTTTCACCGATTATGTGACATTTGTATTTGATTTGCCCAGATCTGCTCAAACCTGTCATTATCTGCTTAAATGGTAACTGCATTTAGTGAGTTTCCTTGTCTTGTTTGACTAAAATCTGATACAAGATAAACGTCTAAATATGCCTAAAGCTATATATATTACCTTCCAGATGTTACTACAGGCAGCTGCAATAAATAGTAATTTCTCCACAATACAAATTTTTTATCTATGATGTTTTATTATTTACAGCCTTTTCCCCCTCTGGTTTCAATATTTTTCACCTATATATATCTTCTTCTGCAGAGAACAGTACTTATGAAATATTGACATATTTATTATTTATGTTGTTAGGTCTTTCTTGCATTTACAATAAACAGTACTAACATCTTTGACTGTTACTTAGAGATTGTTGGATGACTTCATCATGTAGTATGAATTCATCATGAATCACTTCAACTGAAGGGAGCAAGAGGAAAGAGGAAACTATTATTAGGCAATATATTATCAAATGAACTGTAACAATTTCCAAGATCTCTTCAGAGAATATTCTGCCTGAACAGTATTTTCCTCTCAAAGAATTATGATAACCTTTTTTTTCTTTTTTTTTTTTTCTTTTTTTTTTTGTGATCACACTGCAAACCATAAACCATTGCTGGAATATTTTATTGGAAGTACTACTAGTCTTTATTCCTGGTATAGCTGAAAATCTGCTCTCTCAGCTTTCCTTCCAGGTGGGAAACATCTCTCCCTGTCTTGATGCGACTGTGAGATGACCTATTCCAAATTCACCCCATTTCAGGCTTCTGGACACATTTTTTCAGTACAGCAATATTTGAATTTCCTTCTCACCTCCCAGAGTACCTGCTGTCCTCTGAGGGAAATACCTTAGCTGTCTTTCTCACAGAAAACCATACATGTTTTGGCTTCCTCCAGACACAGAAAGTGTGGAAAATAAGTGCAGGTTAGGGATGTGTGAGCAAGATTAGATAACAAGATTCACTGTCTCCCAGGGGAATTAATTAAAGAATGCTCCATAACAAGTACATTAGTCCTCATTAGTCCCACCTCAATCCCAGCAGCAATATTGCTTCTTTTCTTAAGTCTTTGTGTTTACCCAACTGACGTGAACATGGAAAGGCCTTTGAATTCTGTGTGGGATGGTTAATTTACTGATGTGCTGTATCCTGTATTCATGATACTGTAAAAGATTTTTCTCAACTGCTATCCACAAGAGAGCTCATCTGGAAATATTTTTAACCCTTCCTTACTGGTGGACTCTTCACTCATGACTGCTGTAGGGAGATTTCTGTGAAGCAAGGAAAAACCCTTTTTCTAGTGCAAGGAAAAAGCAGATTGTGTGGTGGTTCAGAAAGAAACAGTTTTTATGGGATATAAGGACTGACTTGGAAGATACTTTGGTTCTTACTCAAGTGATTGCCTCTTCTTGCATACTGAGAAACAAAAATCCCCAATCATTAGATCAGCTTACCTTTGGCAAAGATTTTGCAAGGCTGTTTTTTCCTGTGTTGTTTTGTTCTGGTCTTTTAGGTCAGTACAGATGAGGTCTAATGCCAGTGAAGTCAACTGAATGTACCTCAGTGCAAAACTGCTTCAAATGGAAGTTCAACAATGTTTTACTCCTGAGGCATCCTTGTTCCCTATGGAATTAGCCAATACTTTTAGAAAGAAATCTGTTCTCACTGTGAATGGGGAAAGAAGGCAGAAGACAGCTGCCAAAAGCTGTGAAATCCTACCCCACACTTTCCACTACCCTGCTTCTAAAGATATCTTAAATAGTCTGTTTTAGAAGAAACAGCAAACATTCACTTTTTTTTTTTTCTCTTTCTTTCTGTCTGTAACAACAAACTTTTCCAGGGCAAGACCTGAATCCTCTTTTACCTCTCCCATCTTCAGATTCCACATTTCAGTGGTGTTTTGAATTTGGGGTCTGAATGTTTTTATTTTCCCCTCCCTGGAATTCACTTCTTAATGATGACCTAGTGTTGGGTTTTTCTGGTTTTGGTGGTTTTTTTTGTGTGTGTGGTTTTTTTTGTTTGGTTGGTTGGAGTTTTTTGTTTGTTTGTTTGTGTTTTTGTTGTTGTTCTTGTTGTTGTTCTTGTTGTTGTTGTTGTTTTTAATCTTTAGTCATTAGAAATGAGAGTTTAAATCTTTATTTGTGTTTTTTGGTTGTTTTCTCTCCTCTCCCCTCTTTATTTTTTGGACATACTTGGTTGTGTCTGCCAAGTGGGTTCTTTGCATGTGCCTCTCTCTCTCTCTGTTGATACTGACTTTTAAAATTATATGCTAAGTACTAAAGTACTCAAGGACCTTTTAGAAGCTAGTAATTCAAGTTAGGGCTCCTTCAGACCAGGACACTAACTTAAGCAAAGGATTAATGTGCAGCACATGAATAATATGCTCTGAATGGGGCAAGAGATATTTCTCTTGTGGGAAGACTTTGATTATGTGTGCATTAATGTCATGATGAAAACTCTGAGCTTGCACCTGCAGTGCTGGCAGGTTGTAAGCATCCTCTGTGCTACAGCCTACTGTTAAATGATGGCTGTGCTATTGCCAGGCTACCACCTTAATTTATCCACTTACTGCCTTGATGCTGCAAATGTTCCCCTACCAATGCTCTTCTGCTGGCATCCTCTAGGAATCAGCAGTAAATCTCCTTAGTCCTCTTTGCTCTGTCACTTTTCTGTTTCAAAGTATTGCCCTGCTGTCCCTTGACTTTCTGGGTGTCCTTTGGCAAAGGTGTTTTCCTTGCTCGTTTCTCCTCATGCCTTTTGTTGCTTTGGATTGGGAGCTTGCAGAGCTCTACTGCACCTTCTCAAATCAAAACCAGGGCCAATTTGGACCAACTCAGGCATTAAAACAGCACTCTGGATTCTGGGGCACTGCTTTGACCACAAGCAATTATCTGAAGGAGATGTTTATCTTTCAGAAGTCTTGGCATTACATTCTTCTTTGTCAATAAGTTAGGTTTGTGCCTAAAAAACTTCAAACCTCTCCCCAAATAGAAAAATCGTAAGTTGTGTTTTGCAGGGATTTTGGGTTAATCAAAGTTGCTGATGGAATGAATGTTGTTTGCTTGCTACGTGTGGTTTTTTTGGGATGGGATTTTTCAGTGGTTTCACCATTGTAGGGCAGGCTGTATCATCTTCTCATGGTGTTAGACTTCATCAGGATGAAGTATCACCTTTTCCATTTGGCTTGCCTGGTAAATTTATTATTGGACTACTCACAGTAAGAAAAGTTAAGGGAAGGGTCTATCATAATCTCTGTAAAATGACTGCTGCCTCTATTTTGCAATCTTTGGCAATCTGACAAAGGGAGATTGATTATTGTCTTTTTTTTTTTCTTTAGTATTTCATATTGAGGTGATGGTGACAAGCCCAAAGCTGAGGAAACTCAAATATTGCTATGGTACATGAACTCAGATATACCTCTTGCATGCAACAGGACTTTGTAGGCACCATATGATTTCACTGCTGTTTTCTGGAATAGATAGATTAATATATTTTTAGGTTGCAGTAAACCCTTGTGATTACCACAAGGGTTACCCTTCTCTGATACATTTTATTACAAAAGCCAGAGATTTCAGCGGTGAATCTGGCCTTTAGCCTAACAAATTGTTTTCAATCAGAAATTTCAAACTGTAAATGCATTTGCTTTTCAGTTAGAGACTCCAACAAATGGAGAATTTCCCATTGTAATAAGTTCCAAGGAACTTATTCACATCATTAAAAGCTTACAGTTTGCCTCCCCTGAAAGGTTTGCCAACTCCCAAATGCCAAGCAGCGGATCTTCACTTTCAACTGTTGAAGAAGGGCCTTGTATTAGCTCTTTTCTTCACAGAGGTCTTAGGGGCAAGTCAGACAGCAAATATCTCTCAGCTTCTTCTTTCCCCACATATTGACTTCTTTGTAGTTCTCATGGCAAAGGTGGGTTTAAGCTGTGACCACATTGCAGATGGATATGGCCATGTCAGACTTCCAGCCTAGTGGTCTGGGCAGAGCATAGCCCATGATATGCTGTGTATGGGCCAGCAAAGCTGGGAAATACCTGGCCTGGGCTGAGTTCCATGGTTTCATGGCTGCACCAGTGACCCAAGCTAAATCCAGTAGGTTTTCAAGAAATGCCTTTAATGAAAGTGGATGTAAAACCTCACTTGTGACTCCTTCCACTTTGCATTGTCAAGAGGCTTTGTAAAGCACGAGCACCTCTCTTCTGAAGGCAGGCAGGCCTGAAGCTGGACTACAGCAATCCTCATCCTTCCCAGCTTAGACTCTCAGCTTCTTCTTTCTGGCAAATCAGGATGGCCAGCACCACTGGGAAGGTGACCTCCTTTGCTGAAAGAGAGGGTATCCCTGCAGCATCCCATGGGGAGCAGGAAAAAAAGTATGGCCTCTATGCCTAGGAGTTGACCTGTGGGCTAGCTGCCCTTTGAAGCAGAGCAGTGATGAGGTACAGCATGGATCAGGAGAGAATCAGACTGGTGTGATAAGGGAAGCAGGAAACCAAGTGGTTTGTGTATTCCAGAAAGTGGGTGCAAAGTGTGGAGCTGATGACAGGATGGGAAACTGGGAAGACAGAGGTTGTAGGTCTTGGGAAAAGGGAATACTAATGGGGGAAAATAAAAAAGCAGAGGGAAAGAAGGAAAGGGAAGGGAAAGCCTGCACAATTACTGAGACCACCATGAGATTCAGCAGATGTTGCTGCTGGTGGGTTGCCGCCACATCTTAACAGAATGGCAGTTTTGTCCTCCCTGCTGTGTTTTTTTGTAATTGAAAGGCTACCTACCACTATGTCCTACATAAACAATGGCATATTACCAGGAAAATATCCTTTCATATGGCTTTTACCTCTCCCTTCTAAGCTGCCATGTGTGTTTGATGCACAAGTTAGCAGGTCTCTCCCCAGAAGTAGCTCCATTTTGGGGCTGGGCAAAGTGATTTTGGTATAGGGCCTCACTGTCCCTTTACCCTCAAGATAAAAGGCAGTGTGTAAGAGTAAAATGAGTATGAAAGCTTGCTTTCTGCATGGGCATTGGCTGGCTACAGCTCGTGCAGAGGCATGCTCACCATTTCTCATGCTGTCTCACTTACTTTGACATAAAGCACAGATAGACTCTGCTTTAAGGACTTACAGAGAGCTGTTAGGTGATCTGGCATTTTCAATTCCTCCTGAGTGTCAAGAACCCTGTTCCAAGTTGCTTAAGATAACCAGATGTTTAAGTGACCCAAACGCTTTTATAAGTGGTACTGTAGTTTGTTCAGAGCTGTGTAACGTTTTGGGTGTCCTTTACTCTGCTTTGACTCATTTCCCTGGAGATTTCCCACGAACTTCAAAAAAAGATCTGGTCAATTGCCATTGAAAATTTAAGTTTGATTCCTTAACCTAATAAATGAAAGGCTGATTGACCGATGTGATTGATGGTAATTTATTTTCCAGTCAGCACGTCCCAGCTTTTTTGTATGTGACTCAATGGCATGCTCTTTTTGATAAAATGTTTTGGGCAAAGATAAAGAAGAAGGGGAAAGATGGGAAGTTGCTTGCAAAGTACTAGAATATTTGGAGGAATTCCTCTGTGGGGAAAAACAACAAAGGAAAGTACCAGGAAACCAAGTATTAATTTCCCACACCACCATTAGCCTGACACCTGTTAGCCCTGACCATTACCCAGAGCTGAGGGGGAAAAGGCTAATCTCTACCACATTTATATCAACAAACTCAAACAAAAAGGCTGCCTAATTATCCCATTGAACCTGTGTCAGCTTTAAGGCCAGCTCGGTTTCCCAGGCTGGCTGCCTGCCAGGACCAGCAAGCTGGGGTTCATAAGCTGCATGCTAATGACAACGTCCTTTCATTCCAGCAGCAGCATAATTGCCAAAAGCAGTTTACAGGCTCATTATTTTTATGGTCATATTTCAGAAGATGAAGTCAAAGGTCAGCCCAGGGTTTACTTGGCAATGCACTGGAAATAGTTGGTTTAGCAGCGATTGCATCTCAGTGATAACAGTGGAACACCTAAAATAGTTGCCAGTTTTTTCCGAGCTGTTAAGGGGAGGGTAACTGAGGAAGGAAGCAAAAATGACAAAGATGGACACAATGTGGCTAAATATTTAGTGGCTCTGCTATGCCTATTTTGCTTCTGCTGCTAGTGGTGTTTGCTTTCTCAGTAGTCAGCCTGACTTGATGCTATGACATTCAAAGACAAAGAATTCATTTGCTTATAGTGGAGAAGATGTGAAAATGAAGTATCATAGTTGACATGCAAGACGCAAAGTTAAATTCATAGATTTTGGTCTGAAGATTAATTTCCCTCAAACATTTCATCTGAAAGGAGTGAGGAGAATGGTTGCTCCAGTGTTTTATCTTCCTTTTTTGCAGGAGCTTGATATTTGGCTTTGAATTTGCCTGCACCCGAACCTTCTCTGAGTTTCGAGTTCTTTGCTCCTATTTGGTCAGTGATAGAGCTGGTTTCAGTGGAAAACATTGGGTTTGGACCAGAGCTTTCCTACAATAGCATTGATTGCTCAGGTCAGCTGTCTTTGTCACAAATTCAGCTCAGTTTCCTCTGGCCATGCATTGCACTGGCAATAAATGACATCAAGTACAATTAAAAAAAAATAACTCCCACTTGTCTTTGTTAATTTAAAAAAAAAAAAAGGTAAAAAAAATGGGATGTATTTCAAATCTTTATTTTTTCAGCAAGTGATAAAATTGGGCAGTGACAGCTTTAGGGAGAAATAGCAAGGAGGTAAGTCAACCCTCAACTTTTAACCAAATGCATTTGGAGCAGTGCATAAGGAATTAAGGACACTCTTGGATTTCTGGCTGTTTGTGCCAGGATTTCCTTGCCAAGTTGTGAATGTTTGAGTAAGAAACACAAGCAGACTATCTCCCATGCTACAGAGGGCATGTCCTGTGGCAGGATGAGGGGTGCATGGTGTCTGTGGTGCTTCTGGACCACAGGCAGCTGCTGTGAATCACTGCTGGAGAATAGGGAGACCTAACATGTGATGCTAAACTTTAGTGAATCCTTTAAATGCTCACGTTAATGCACCAGATTGAATGAGTGTCACAGGCCTGGGCTTTATTGTAATATTCCTTGGCTGCAGGGGCTGACTACGGAGATGTATATTCACATGTAAAGCATAAGAATACAATTAACAATGAACATGGAGAAATCACTGTCATTTGGCATTAGTTTGATGATTAATGTGATTGATTTTTTTTTTTTATTAACATGTTTTCTCCCCATCCATGCTGGAGCCGTGTCATCCTAGCCTCTGGGAGTAAGAAAGTAAGATTTACATATTTTTCTGTTTCTGTGGTTTCTGTGACTGTCAGTCTGGCACCAGCACATAATTCTCAGAGAATATCACACTGCTACTCTCTGGGTGGGTGGAAAGGAAAGAAAACCATCACAGAGGGAGAGCTAAACTGAGTGTACAAATATAACACTATAAGGAAAACCAGACATCCCTTACAGCTCATCCTTCTGTCTCTAAGTATGCTGATTTCCAGATGGACCAAATGACCACTACCCAGCAATATATACCTCTCATACAGAAACTTCATAATGAGATTTGGGCAAAATACCTTGCATTTCAAATGCAGAAACCATCATATCTGTCTGAATGGGGAATCCAAATGCTGTCACTCTTCTCTGTCTCAATGACCAAACCCTTGTACTTGCAAAAAACACTGAAGACAACTTCCCATTTCACAGAAAGCACAAACGAAATGCAAAATAGTCAAAAACAGAAACCACATATTCAAACACAAAGTTAAGGAAAAAGTAAATGAAAGGCACAGAAGAAGTGTTACAAAAGCACTTCTCCCAACTTTACTGTGTGTATTAAAAAAATGCAAATGAAAACACCATCTCTCTTTAAACTACGGTTGAATTGTATTGACTACAGTAAAACTACAGCAACTTGGTGCATTATATAATAAAAAAGCCAGTTTATTAAGTCCAATAGTAAAACTATAGTCAGTCTTTGCTCTAACACAGTAATGTGGCAAGTCATGCTGACTGCAGCTTTATAGTTTCTTTAACATCTGCAGTTAGTTACAGCAGTTTTACTATCTACATTTCAATATACTCTTCTGATTAAAACTCCTCATAGTTTTTTTATTAGGTTTTCGGTCTACATATGTTTGATTTACCGCGACATTGTGAAATAGAGAATGTTGCTTTGAAAGTTCCCTTGATGTTTTGAATTGTGGGTAAAATACAGAAATAGGAATGGGACAACGTGAGGAAGTGAAAATCCTCTTGAACCTCCACTGTAGTATATCAATCCACGGGGGTAACTTATGGTAGATACCACGGCCATGGTAGAAACCAGTTTTCCTCCCAGGCAGCTGGGTCTGGTCACTGTGAGACAAAGAAACCAGACAAGACTTGGTGGGGGCCAGCTGGCTAATTCTCATACCTTGGAATTGCAACTTGCATAGTCCTGTGAGTGTTGTAAGAAGATATGGAGCAATTCTGTTGGGATTAATGACTAGAAAATTCTACTGATTTCTCTGTCAAGACAGTTGACTTATGTTTGAGCTGAATATGGAATTCTGGCTCAAAAACTAGAGGCATGGGTTAGCCTGGGAGATAAGGCACCAAAAATATCTAGATATTTTAGATCCCTTGGCTACAGCATTGGAGATTCCAGCAAGGATCACTCATCTCTTCCAAAGCCAATACAGGGACCTCAGTGCTGCACTGTCTATACTTCAGGTAAGGCCTTGAGAAGGGGGAGCCAGTGGACATTAGGAACCTATTACTGTGCTTATTAAATTCCAATTTCGTGCCTTTCACCAAGTTTTCCCGTCTCTTGGTTGCTGGCTAACTGTCCTCATCCATAACATGTTTAATGTTCCTGTTAAAGTGTCCCCCACTGAAAAAAAGGAAGGCCTTGGCTTTAGAGATGTAACTGGAAAATATCCTGTAGATGTGGCATGGGGAAGGAAATGGACCAAATATCAGCTTGTAAAGATGTTGGCTATGAAGTGGCCCTGACAGTGAAGCCTCCTGGGGTTCATGGAGATTGCCATGGCTGGAGGACACAGAAGGGACTGCACAACAGCAGTGTCACAGAGTCATATTTTGGGAGCAGGGATCATCATGCAGGGATACCATCCAAGCTTTCATGTGAATTCACCTCCCATGGGACAGCACAAAAGCCCAGAAGAAGAGGCCAGTCATCTTTGCTTCCAGAGACCCTTCACGCCTGTGTGTAGCATGCCTTCTGCTTGATCCACATGAACTGCACCCATTCCTCACTGCCCAGCAGGGAACAGCAATTATGGGGCCCTCCTCTGTTTTGTATTTCCATCTTTGTCACTGATGCTCCCCCAGGGTGGCTGGAAGGCAATGAGATACCTTCAGTGTCTGTCAGCCCCCTACTAATGGACACCACAAAGGATACAGGAAGCTCTTTTGAGGAGCAGGATATGGACAATACATTGCAGCAGACACAAGAACCTGAATGCCATCCACCTGGAGGAGGGGATAACAGCCAAACTGAAAACTTTCAGGATGCCCTGTCTCAAAGAGGCTGTCAATCCAGAATTAGTGGTAACAACAGTTGTACAGTTTAGATACTCACTTGTTTCATCAGAGAGCCATTCCAGGGATCTCTGTGCCTTTCTTTGTTACCTTTTCACTGGGGATCTTCTGGTTTTGGCAAAAATAATAAACAAGGAGTTTTATGGATCATGCTGTAGCTTTAGAAAAGGCAAGATGTGCTTTCTAGCAGTGATGTCAATTGTGAGCGATCTAAGAATTTTTCCCTTGTTCTGTGTCTGAAGAACTTAGACAAAGGATAAGATCTCATTTATATTTTTCCTTTCTGCCTCACTGTAAAACTTCTGACCCTCAGTGGATCTTCCCCTCTGCATTGCTGCATTGGGCTTGAAAAAACCAGTATGAGGTGCTTTTGGTCTTTTTGTAACCTATACAAAGAATGCCAGTGGAGGTCCTGTCACAAGTTTTCTGCAGATAAACAGAAAACAAAATTAGGACAACGTAGGATCTTTACCTGTAGTACAAGCACTGATAAAATATTTTAAGTGATCTTTCCTATACTTTAACTAAAGCATTAATGCTTTTTAGAAATTGTCTGGTTTGGTGGGGTTTTTTTTTGGTTTTTGGGTTTGTTTTTTTTAAGCATCTGTTTTTTTCATTCTCTTTTGAAAGATCATTAATCATGCAGCTGTATTCAGGTCAAACTTTTTCTAGTTTTGGACCCATTTTTGTGTTATTGCACTACAGCTTTTAGTGGTGCTATATGTCAGGCTTTAAGGCAAATAATGAAGAATTATTTTAAGAATTTGTCGGTTCAAAAGAGAGGTATCTGCTAAGGAGGGGCAAGATCTCCTTAGTAAATGGAGAATTCAAATCCCCTCCCTCCCAATTATTACAATTTTAGAAAATTAAAGGAGCTTTCAAGCAGAGCTGTGGGGATAGGAATAACAGTTCTTCACTAGCATATATAACAAGACAAACGAACAACAACAACTACAGCATTAATAGTAAACAGAACCAGGAAAAAACCTCGAGGGAGTTTGTTTCACAAAACCCGAGGCAGTCTGATCACTCGAGAGCACCAAGCTGGAACATTGGAAAAATCCTGGGCTGGTGGGTGAGACCAGAAGCTCCGCCGGTGGGGGATGTCCTGGCAGGGCAGTGCGGGGCTACAGCACAGCAAAAAGAGCAGCGTCGAAGGAAACGGCGGTGGCGGCGGGACAGGGCCGGCCCAGCTCCAGCAGGGCAGGAGAGGCAGCTCAGAGTTCTGGGGCACACGAGCAGATGATGGTAGATTTTCTCAGGACCGGACCCAGCAGTGGCAGCGAACTCCTCCCGCAGCAAGCAGCAGCCTGGCCGTCCTCTCTCCGATACCGAGAGCAAGAAGCCAAAAGTTCCCTCCACCCCCGTCCTTTACCTGCCCCAGAACTCGCGTTTGGCCACCTCTTTGCTCTGGTCAAGCACCCATAGGCACCCAGTACTTAGTCTCCTAGCATCTTCATGGGGAAAAGTTCTCTAAGTAAAAAGGAACAAACCTAACCCCCAACAGAATTATAAATAAGGAAATTCTAAGTTAAAGATACTGTCCCCATCTAAGACAGCTCAGAGTGAAGACTAACCCCACTCACTTGGCAGAGAGACAAAAACCAGTCTGGCTGCTCTTAGACAACATGTGAATTTCTGGATGCATTTTAGGGTTTACTTTTTTTTTTTTCCAAGGACAAGGGTGTTTTTTCTGATCCTTGAGTCATTTCACAGACAGGTGAACTAACACTGGAGATCTTCTCTGGATATTCTCTTAAAGTTTCACTAAACTAAGCTCTTATGACATACATTATAGGCTGGCAATGTCCCAAGAGCTACTTTTCAGGTTAGAGTGGTGTTTTTTAAAATTGCAGTAAAGACCTTAAGTTAAATATTCGAGGGGCAGAGGATACAGTTTACTAAAGAGAGAGAGAACACAGGCTAAGGTGGGACTAAAGCTCATTTGATGCTTCATATAATGACAATGTAAGGAAACCTGGCTGCCAGGTTTTACTTGAAATGAATGTGCTACACATCCCTCTTCCTCTGCGTCTTTGAGGAATGTTTACAAGTGTCTCATGTAAAAGTCAAGTCCCAAAGTTTATCTGCAACTGAATCTTTTGTTTGCAACTGCTTTAAAATGGAGGGGGAGTCCTGTGCATTGACACCAGTGAAACCATTAGATAAACAAACCTTTATTTCCTATATTTCCTTAAGACTTCAGATCCTGCCTTATTTTTTCTCCCTCCTAATGCTCCACTCATTAACAGATCCATTTGATTCTTTCCTTGGGAATTCACCAGGGTTTGCCCTCAATCTCAGGGCAAATAGTTTATAAGTGACCTTCCGGATGGTGTTCATTAACTGCCTCAGTCCCAATGGGACACTGATATACCCTTAATTAGGATGTGAAGGGAAAAACCTCCAAGTGCTCCAAGATGATTTGGGAAAGTTAACTGAGAAAACCTAGCTGTTCATCTTCCAAGGTTCAAGGCAAAAGTGGAAAGGGAACAGGAAAAAATCCCACATCAGGAGTGAAAAGGAAAACAGAAACATTAGGATGACAGCTGTGCATCCTGCCATGTTTTTTCTGTTGATCACGGGGGTGTTTTGTGTGTGCTGTAATATGAATGATGAGTTGAACTCTCCTAAGAATTATATTGGGGTACAGTGTGAAAGCACTTTCACATCTTTTGCATTCCCCCTCTGGTGCAGAAACCCAACAGAGGTGCTCAGCAAAGCAGCAATGCTCCTTGACTTGTAGAAAGTACTTGTTTATTCAGACTGGTCTTCTTGAAAAAGCCATGAGGGGCTGCACATGGTCAGTAGGACACCAGTCTGCTGTTATAAGTGTGTATTATAAAGTTGGCTTTTCGCAAATATTAAGGTGTGTGCTATATGATTAATAACTATGTAAGATATAAGTTTTTATTTGTGTTATTAGTGAAATACTAGTGAAACTTAACCATAGTAGTGGATACAGTATGCTTGAACTGTCTGTTTGGTTGGGATAACATCCAGTAAAACACATGGTGAGGACCCTGCTGCTGACATACCAACTATCAACACTGTCTGTGGAGAGCACATGGGCCAAAGCCCAAGATGGAGAAGATAAAGAAGATGCAGCCAAGAAACACGCGTGCTCTGGAAAAACAGACCCAAGGAGGAGACATGCTAAACAGTTCCTGGAATATGGAAAATAGTTTGTGGAAAAGCGTTAGAAAGGGTATTTGAAGGAAGC
>VYXD01008701.1:0-66783 GCA_013397195.1 Hylia prasina | reverse complement strand
GAGCATCTCACAATGGGCTGATATCATTCAATGAGTCATGTAATGGGTCCTTGATGGCCCATTGAACAGAAACGGCTTCTGGAGGGAGTTATCTATGAGTCATGGGGCAAGGCATTGATGGGCCATTAGCAGAAGATAAGGGAAACACTGCCCCACCTCATGAAGATGGTGATAGAATACATACTTTGGGCACATCTTACATTTTTAACCTAAGACATAAACCTAATTCTTAAAATTTATAGCTGAACTTCGTTTTTCACACTGCTGAACGAGCTGCAGTTTGGTGAGGCACAGGAGATCAAGCCCTAATATCCTTTCTCTGTGGAATGCTGGAGGATTGGGGTGGGAGAATTTGACTTTGAAGCCATAGCTCAAGAAAACTAGTCCATTCAGCACCTCCACTGAGAATGTGTTTACCTTTAAGCACCTTTAACAAACTCTGCATCCCCACAGAAGCACTTTCCTGAACTGTGTTTGTTGTTCCAGCCACAGATGATATTATGTGTGTCTCTTGCGCTTGGTACATTTGATTGAGATTTCACACACTACAGTATATTAATAACCCTGTAATGTAATAACATCAAGGTTATTCCCCACAACACAGAAGAGATGGTGACACCTTGGAAAATAGTGCTTTATCATGCAGTTCTGTGAAGGATTGATTTTTGTTCTTATTTCTCCTTGTTGAAAAATGTCTTCACCTTCCAGTACTTTCTGAAGACTGTGACATGATTGATTAATGTCCTGTTTATGCATTTCCCATTTTTCAGCTCTCCCTGAAAGGAGAGGTGTTTGCGGATCCTCTCTCTCTCCCACTGTACAGTACCAGGCTGCTGAGCCATGGTCCCTCCTGGCCCTGCCAGAGAAATTGCAGAGCACCTCATTCAGAGATTCCAGCCCACAGCAATACCATGCAAGGTCGCTGCTCTTCTCAGCCTGTGGAGATGGAGTTTATACAGGGGTTGAACTGAACTGACAAATATCTGTGCCTGGGACTCTGGATTGCCAAAGGTGCCTGTGAAATGGGGGGGACTACAGCTTCAGGGTTATCTCTTCAGGGTTTCTTAAGCTCCTCATTGTTTATGGTGGAGTGGGCCCCCAGCCAGCAGTGCATGAGCAGCTCAGGAAGCAGGGTAGTGTTGTGAACAGGGGACTCTGCAGGGTGTGTTACTTGCTGGGTTTGTTTTTATTCTGGATAAAACATTGCTTGATTCTTCACACCTGAGGTATCTCTGGGTCTCTAGCCCACACAGAATGGCTTTAGCCCACCCTTAAGCAACTGCAGTCTGCCCAAGCCTCACTAAAATGGCCCTGAAGTCTTGCAGACCTGAGCCAAGCAGATCTCAACCCCATAGGTCTGCTGAGCAGGGAAAATGAGTGTGCTCTAACTTCACTTGCCAGTTCTCACCAGCACTAAGCTTTGCAGATGTAATCCTTAAATATCAACGTTGGGCAGTTGGAGGTAATCTATTATTTAAGGCCTTTCATGTGCTTCTTAAACACTGATTTAACTTCCCAGTTACCTGTACCCGGCACATTTCTAAGAGCTTGTCCCAATTGCTTGTATTCTTTGCAAGCACATTGCAGACCTGACTGGGTGCTGTGTGTTAGTTTTGAGGACACCTTGACATATATTAGATCTGCTTGCTCTCTATTTTCACTATCAGAAATTTCCCAGAGAGGGAAAAGTAGCCCGCCCTATTACCTTTGCACCTTCAACCTCTCCAGCTATTACTAATGGTCCTCCTTCTCCTTCCTCTGCTTGAGCCTGATCTTCCTAGATGGGAATTACCTTCCCTCCACCCCCACCTCTTTTATTATTTCCAAGACACACTATGCATGAAACTGCAAACACCTGGCAGACATTCCAAGGAGCGATCTGTAGTGTGTCTCCTGTGCTGCACAGGCATCTGAGTTGAACCTCATTTTAGAGATCCCAGAGGTCCTCTCAATCAATAATCCATGTATTTTTATGAGAGCTAGATTATGGGGATTTGCAAAGGGGTTGATTAAGTAATGCTTCAAAGAGCAGTTACTACTAACACCTGCAGCATTAATAGGGATCTATTAATAGAAAGTGCACAATTTAGTAATAATCCCTTACTCATACAAATGCCCCTTGATTTATGCCTGTCAGAATAGACAATACTTTCCATATATCCAGCTTGATTTAGATGGATGTGACTTCAACATCTGGCTAAGTGATGACATTTCAACTATGTAGACGTCATGCAGGGGGCCCAGAACAGTTAGCTAGAAACGGGATAATAATCATGCTCCTTACATTGCTCACCACCTGCATGTTCACACTGTGTGGAAATGGTTTCCTGTGCTGATCTATCTCAGGTGGTTATCTGCAGGTGCCCCAGTGAGACAGTCTGAGCATTGTCAATCATTGCCCAGGCACCAGGGAAGCCAGCACTGACTCTTGTTTTCTGTTGGGTACAGACTCAGTGTCTGGGGTAATGCCTATTGTACCAGAGTCCTGGAAGTGTAGAGCTAATGGGTTTCCTCCACAAAAAACCCAGACTTTTGACTTAATATAGCATGTGCATAGTGATCTCTTTTCAGAACAAGACCTTCACACAACTGACTGCAAACTCTGAATGGCAGATCTCTCAAGCTAGTACAAACACCTTGCACTTAGCCAGTACCTCTGCCTAAATCTATGCTACCATTTGAAGCATGAAGGGCCATCAGGGGTGAAATTGCACTTGTGTTATACTGAATTTTGTCCCTGTTGCTTGTGTTCCTCATGCTAGTCAAATGGAGATTGTGTAAAGCTCTTCCTCACAATAATTTTGCTCTTTGTTAAGGTGGCTGTGCTCTGCTGGATTGCTCTCTGTTGCACAAATGGCACGGGACCAGAAAACAGATTAATACATAGATGGCTTGCAGTTTTTCCAAAGGCAAACTGTTAGTACTGCATGTAAATAAAAGGGATACATATAGTCCAGATGAGTCTGTCACCCTCCATGAGCAAGGTTCTCTGTTTTCCAATGGATTTTGATGTTGTTACTTTTCCCACTCTCATTAGGACTTGCACTTTTCACTTCTCTAGGCTTGCTCTGGATTTATGCCATCATCCCTAAGAGCAGACTGGATACTCGGCAGCTTCTGGACAGCTTAATTAAGGGCTGGATCTCAGCATAAATCCATGCAAAACTCTTTATTGTTTGCTTTTGTTTTGCTTTCAAGGCAGAGATCATGACGACAGGTCACTCCTGGATACTCTATAAATTATCAGGGGGGGAAAAAGTAATTTTTCAATGACATGTAGCTGTTAGTCCAAAACAAACTTTGATATACTCTGGGTAAAGTCTGTGGGGAATGTCCAGGCATTTCAAAATCCTGTTGTTTTTCTTGTCCGTTTGAGAGGGAAGGAGTTTTGTTTTGTTTCGTGACATTCCCCATTCCAGCTCACAGCACAATTCCTGCCTCCACAAGGCACCAGGCCAGTGCTGCCTTTCTCCAGCTTCAGTGCTCTCAGAAATGCTGAATGCCACCTGGCTGTGGCTAAAAGCAGGAAGTGGTGGGTGAAGGTACACACTGATTCATGCTAGACTCAGAATAGCTCTTCTGTCACTATCTGTGAGCTCTGGTTTTTCTCCACGCATGTGAACTATCATCATGAGTGGTTCTGCTTATGTGACACCCTGTACACATTCAAAGACAGAGAGCTCTGCTTGGGGCATATGGACCCAGTGCCCAGATTTCAACCATCAAAAAAGGGAAAATTATGTTAGTGTGAAAATGAAGGCATAATTCAGGGGCTGAAATGAAAATAAATTAGCCTGGATATAACTGTCCTGCTCTCCAGGTGAAAGAGACTTTTTAAGGCGATGCTGTCAAGTTTAAACATAGGCGAAATGGGCTTACTCCTTTCTCATCACCCAGTTTGGGCAACAAAGGGAGGAAGTTTATCCACTTCTTCCTCCCACATGCGTTGCAGCACAACACGTTTAGGCATCTCACATTATCAGTGGAAAGCCTACTCTACCACATATTCCACCATGATTGGTTGTGTTAAACAGGAGAGACAACAGAAATGTACTGTTCATTGAGAGGAACTCAGGGATAAATATCATTGTACACAAAATAATGGTGTGAGAGGCTCTAGGAAAAGATCTGATATTTCTCCTGAGCATAGAAAGGTCATGCATACCTAGACTACTTCTGTCCTTTATTGCATCACATCCTGAGCAGGGTGTATCCCAGACTCCATAGAGAAGCCATAAGGAGACAGAATGGATCAAGTTAGCATGGAATGTATGTACCCCTGGGATCGGGATCCTGTAACACGCAAGAAATAGGCAAACAAGTAACACAGAAGAAAGATACTCCTATTCTTTGATACACATCCTGCTTTATTTTCCAAAAAGTAGGGGCAAATTAATGAGTAAGGAAAAGCTATCCTTACCCTTTGGAATGCATAATGTAGGCTAAGGGTTTATATCCTCATCAAGCAGAATTTGCTGCTGGCTGATGTGACGGCTTTTTTGATGAGGTTTCTTAAGTATGTCTTTCTGTTCCTGCTGGACTGTGCTCTTAGCAAGCGACTTGTTGGTAGCTTAAGAATTTCTGTTATGGGGCAACTGAACCACAGAACTTCTACTTTTATCAATCAGGTAAATCATAAGGGGCCATTGGGGTGGGGTGGTTTTTTTGTTTGTTTGTTTGTGGGTTTTTGAAATCCTTTAATGTTTTTGGGGGGGGGGGGGTGTTTTGTTTTGTTTTTTGGGTTTTTTGGGTTTTTTTTTTTTAGATGATTTATGTCCAGACTCTGCATTCCCTGCAGGTCATGAGACATGCAGTGTGTTCAGCAGTGATGCCTGCTGGAGGAGATTTGTCTGTTGCTTGTCACTATAAGTGATGTGCTGCTAAGCAAAGAGCCACAATTAGTCTGGATGGTGTTTGTCACTGCCTTCAAGAGAAAATCTCTTATCTAGAAGCTGGGGGAGAGCTTTCCAAATCCACTGGCTTACGCAAGCCAGCTAGAGCTTATCACTCCCCATGTGTCCTGCTCTGTCTGTGGAACCCATCCATTCAGGCTCTGAGGTCTTCTTTCTTGCAAACAATTTCCAAAAATCTCTTTGCTACCAAAAAACAAAGCAAACAAGCAAACACCCATACACACATACATACAAACCCACAAGCAAAACAAACAAACAAACCAACCTGAGGGTTTTGGGGGTTATTATTTATTGCACTGCATCCTGAGCAGGGTATATCCCAAACTCCATAGAAGGGCTGTAATATGCAAGGAGACCAAATGGATGAAGTTAGTGTGGAATGTATGTAATCATGACATTAAGATCCTGTACTATGCAAGAAATGTGCAAACAGGAAACACAGAAGAAAAATGCTCCTGAAAACCTGAGGGTTTTTTTGGTGTGGGAAAGACAGACCTATCTTTTGCACTCTGCTTTTTAGCAGACCTGTCAAATTCCAAAAGACTGAAAAATTACTATTAGGGAAACCTTAAAATAAATAGGATAGTAACTTCCCCTGCAACCTCCTACCCTTCCTTCATGCAGAGCAGAAATAAAAATGCCCAGGAGGGATGGCTTTCGGTGTAGAGATTTTAACCAGTCTGTTTTTAAACACTTATCATTCTGGAAGGTGACAGTGGGATCCCCATGGGTACAGCTGGCATCACACAGGTGGGAGGGAGATCTGCAGCCCAGCAAACGCCCTTGGACATCCATGCACTGAAGGTGGTAAGTGGGAGAAGAGCAAAGGCAGCAATCTTGGCCCTCCATGAGAAAAACTTATCTATCCTGCACTTGCGTAATCAATTCTCCTTACCTGAGCCAAACACACCCCCCCAAAAAAACATACATAAATGGAGAGGAAACCAGACCCAGCCCTCCCCAGGCTCAGCCCGTATCCTTGTAAAGCAGGGCCTTTATGGGATGAAGGAAAGGAAGTTGTAGGAGCTCCATCTGTGCAATAAAATACTTAAATATGCTCTGGGACCAAATCAATAACTCTTCATTTAATCCAGGCTTGCCACTGTTTTCATTTTTATTAATATTGCCCAGTATTATGAAGTCTGAAAGTTAGTAATCCAGCCAGCATCTCTGGCTTTCTACCCATTGACCATCAGTGCAATAAATTCTAAACCTCCTACCTGTACACAGCCAGGACAGAACCCTTGTCTGACTAAACAACCGTGACTGTGCAAAAAATCTCTGGATAGCTGGATACCATACATTGGAAGGACACTGGAAAAAAAAGGGCTGTAACGTTGAGTCCATAGAGGTATGGTGATTAAGGCAAACTGAAAATCTGCTCTTCAGCATTATAACATCAATTACATTACATCACATCCATTTAGACAGGATTTTAAACTTTGCTGTCACTGGTAGACCAGAGCTCTCCCTGCCATAAAGAAGCACGGCTATGTTGGCTTTTTTTCCTATGAATTGAAAATGCTTCCAGAGTAAATGAGAACAAGGTTTAAGTGTCTTGTGTTGTAGGATGAAGGCAAAAAGTGTGTTACAAGTTATAAGATTGCTCCAAGGGAAACGTGTCCATTTCAGGAAACTTTCTGTTGGCTTAGAAGCCACCATTGCTTGCTAGGAATGTGTTTTCAGGAAAATATCTTGTTATATCAGTTTATGTCTTGAAGACTCCTGAGTGTACCTGATTTTGTTCAATTTCTCAAAGTGCAAGTACAATCTTTCCACTTGCATCAGTTTTGGTTGTTTTGTCTTTCTCCTATTACCTGCTTTGTTTTAAAACCTGGTTTTCCTGGGAGACAGTATAGAAGGTCAAATAACATGGCAATTCGTATAATTCAAAGTTTGAAGCATTTTGTATCAGTTATTGCAGGAGAGCCATGCTCAAGTCACATGCTTTTAAGAGAAGTTGTGCTCACTGCTCAGCTCCTTTGTGGATCATTGCGACCTCTCAAAAATTTTGTTTTAATCTCTGATTAAGTTGCAGGGACAACATCCTATGGGAGGTTCCTTTTTATGATCCTTGCGCAGCAAGAATCTGCTGAAGAGCTCAAAACAAGATTCCGCTTTGAATTTCAAATATCCTGAAGCTTGAGGGGAATTCGGTTCCCGGGTTTTATTCATCTCAGTCTCTCTTTAGAGCTACAAACAAAATTTAGGGTCTTTTATTTCTGTTGCTGTAGGCTTTTAGTGAAGCATCAAGAACTCCAGGGACTGATGTTTCTCTGCACACAGGGTTTCCAATAACATAAAATGAGGAGGCCTTTCTGTTAAAGGAGCACAGGTTGCCTGATCTAAAGATATTCTGCCAGCAGTTACGGGTGTGCAGTCTTCATAAAAAAGGGATTCTTAGCAATGAGCTGAGATAAACACTGCTGCCAGCATCTCCCCTTTCTCCTCCCCTTGTTCCTTTGATTAAGCCAAGTCTTCCTAGCCCCATGCTTTTTTATGTGTATTTACATATCCCTCTATTTGCAATATTGTCTGGAACATGTTATTGTTAGAGTTGTTTCTCCAGACACAGGTGAGATGAACGCAGCCATCAGAAAGTTGTACCAGATTTCTGCCAGCTCTCTCAGTGCATGTGAGCATGTGAATGGCTCAGTTGGGCCTTGGAGCATGAAAAGGTTTACTGACTTAATTCTTCCCTTTTATCTGAAGCAGCATTTTCTAAATTAAAATATTTATATTACTAAACTCTTTAGAGTATCAAATAAACTTGGCCAACAGAACCTGGTAATGCTGCATGTTTGTAAATTTACTCAGCCATGTACTGAGCCATGTCCCTTCTAAAGTAAAAAAAGAATGCTAAGCAGTTGCTTACTAACCTCTAACACATTTTAATATTAAGGAACCCAACCTATTTCTTTGGCTGCTGCTGTATAAAATGAGATCACTGCTGGCTGCAGATGCACAGTAGAGCAGGACTGTTGAAGACTGTCTGCTGATAATAACCATATCTATTCACAGCTGATAACACCAGTTAGCGCTTCTGTAGCACTTTGGTGCACACTC
This sequence comes from Hylia prasina, assembly GCA_013397195.1. Lineage (NCBI taxonomy): Eukaryota > Metazoa > Chordata > Aves > Passeriformes > Sylviidae > Hylia > Hylia prasina. The sequence continues at coordinate 58,804 of VYXD01008701.1, read as the reverse complement.
TCAAAGCACTTCACATTTCAGTAATACTCTACAAAGCCCTCACCATACCAGGAGAGCTGAAAGAAACCTTTTTGAGTCACAGTATAATAGGCCACATAGTGAAGAAGCCAAGGAGAAAATTCCCTGATATTGATTGGAGCACACTATTAATTTTAAGCTTTTATCGCAGTCCTTCCAAATCCTCTCCAACATTTTCATGGTATCTTATTTTACAATGTTTTGCACAGATCTGCCTGCTAGAATAGAAAACACTTTTCAAGATTCAGTTCAGTGGAAAGTTATGTTCCACCTCCAGGACATTAATCAGTGTGTTTAGTTAAGCCTAAATGCTTGAGATGTGCTTGCCTTATCACAAGTGTGCTGACTACACTAACAAATGCCTTCTTCTGGAAATGCAGCTCTGTATGACCTGCTAGCACTCCCTATTCTTTGTACTAATTACAGGCTCCTGCCTAGGGGTTGGAGGTTGCCTTTGGTCTGCTTCAGGGTCCAGCATTTCAGATGTTAAATCAAACCACCTTTGCCTGCAAAATGGATAGAGATCTCAAACTGGTCATCTTTCATGGTCTTTCCATTCCTTCCACTTTGGACAGAAACACAAAGCCATTATCCTCTCTTGTGCTATTGTGACGCCTCTAGCTCTGGAAGGACAGAGGCATTTAAGCCTTGAAGGATGAACTGAGGGGAAATGAAATTGAAAACCTGGGGGGGTTTTTTGACTAATTTAAATAATTGTTTGGGCTGTGGCAAAATTGTGCAGAATTATTTTATTTTGTTTAACCCACTCCCCTGAGTCTGTCACATAAGGACTGCTCCCTTTGTAGCTGATAGAAGGAACCCAATGCTGTGCTAGTTACAGGATTTCTGGGATTATGCTGTCAGAAAGGTACAGCTAATTGGGATATTTGTTTTGTCTTTTTTTTTTTTTTTTTTTTTTTTTTTTTTTTTTTTAATGGTGAATTGCCTAAAGAAGAATTTTGCAGGTATACACTGATCTTGGCAGATGTGTGTCATTGGAAAGGCTTCTTAGAAACATGATGGAATTTTTATCTGGAGCCACTTACAATGCAATGACCATCCTTATACTTCCCATATACTCAGAGGGTGCTCTGACAAATCAGCCTTTTACATCCCTGTGCAAATGCCCTATAACTGACCTGCCATACCTTGTCTCCTGCTTCTCTTGCAGCTGTTTGAATGCTTTTACTTCCTATTCCACAGTAGGATTAAATCTCCTAGGGAGGGAAAAGCACTTGCAACATAATTCTACTTCAGTGGGCTGTACAAGACCTTCTAGCCAGCTAGAAACCTCTGATCCCATCTCTTTTAGGGCATACCCAGCATGCCCATGGGGTACAGTAATCTTGGCTTGCAGCTTCACCCGCGCTTGCTTCAGTCAGTGTCTTTCCACTCCAAGCTTCGTGGGGCCTTCTCTTCATGCTCCTACTATGCTGCTGCAGCAAAGAATGGGAATTCTGGCTCACAACCAATGTTTTTTTTCATGAAAAGTGTTAAGGATCATTAGGGTCCATCCAGACCAGACAAAACTCTCATTTTTAAGGCTTCATCTGAAACACCCACCCACTGTGAAGTGAATGGGGCTGAATTTATCTTGAGGAAGATAAAGGCTGAGTCAGCCCAGCTGGGACTTGGATCTGTGGCTAGAGAAAAGTTAGGCACACCGCAGTTGAAGGTTAAACCACTAAGTCATCCCCATGAGCTAAGGTAAACATACTGTCATTTATCCTTCCTATCTTTTGCTGGCCAAGCTATGCATTATGTGCATAGCAAAACATGGGTATAACTCAACTGCTGGGACAAACATGGGAGACTTGAACAAAGCTGAAGTACACTCTGGCTGGTTACATGTACAGAAGTGCACCCATGTTCTCATTAAAGGCACAGGAACTCTTTCCTAGAGGGTTATTCCACCTCCACCACAGACTGAGTCTGAGGCTCTGCTGCAAACCTGCCCTCGGGGCAGAGCAGATTCCTTTCACCTTGGCAATGCCACAGCATAGTGCAAGCTGCTTCTTTGTCTGAACCCACTGATGGGGAAGACAAATCAGGGCTAGGAAGATTGTTCTGAAGGGAATACAAGTCAGCTACATTTAAGACTGCAGAAGAGAAGCTGTTCAGGCTTAGTGCCTAACATAACAGGAGGAGAAACCAGGTCAGGAGCTATTGCCCTCTGGAAGCTCAATCCTGCTACTGAAGTGAAGAGGGAAATTATCACTGACTGCAGTGGGACAGGAACAAAGCCTTGGAGAGTGAAAAGGAGAAGTGCTGTTCGTGGGGCTGGCTTATAAAAGCCTTCACCTCCTGCTTTCACCGTGTTGTTTCTCCAAGCAGTGCTCCCTGCCAGCAGCTGTGTTTGCTCTGCTGAGACTCACCCATACAGAGCAATTCACCTTGATCTCCTCACTGAGGAGCTGATGGAAAAAAGAGGTCAGGTGGTGAGAACCATGAAAAGAAACAGTATCCACAGACAGGACTGCATTCCCATTTTTTCCATCTGCTTTCGGATACCTGGGTCTTTCAGCTTTCATTCGGGAGCCAGTGCTGGTGATGTTCTGGTACAGGACACTTTGCATTCTCACCTTTACCCCTGTCCCCTCAACTCCTCCATCCACTGCACCATGCTGCCTTCTGTAATTTATTGTCTGTGCATCAGATTCAAAGCACTTCAGCTGAGCAGTATCAAACATGTGCTGGATAATTTAATTCTTGTTTAACACTAAAAACAAAATGTTCTTTATTTTTTTAGGCAAATTATTAAGTTCCAGGCTTTGTTTTGTTTTTGCAAGACATTAATATCCACTAAAACTCACTATGCTTTCCAGGTGCATAGTTTCCTCTTCAAAAATGATTTCTTCTTTGAGTGTGTGTTTAAGAAAAGTCTGTAGCTCCAGCTCTTCTCACAAGATCTTTTCTTTTTAAATGTACATGAATAGGTTTGCCTTGGCTGTAGAAACCAGGCAGTACACAAAAACTATTCTATACCCTGTGCTTTGCCAGGTGAACTTCAGCAAGTTCATCCCTTACCCCAAGCTTAATTTTTCTGAATGTGAAATGGGGATAATGTGGAAAAAACTATCCAAGCTCATGTGAAAGCTCTGGGTGAGGGTGTTAGAGTGCACATTATCCCCAGTAATCCACCGTGTCACTGGCTGTGATGTAACACACAGGAGAGGTTGCCTGTTTTTTCAAGGCATACATGTTTTCTTTGGGCCTGATGTAGCCTCTCTTGACAAGCCCCACATTTTGTCTATCTTCACATGCTGGAATGAAGCAGGAGATCATAGAGAGGACAAAATTAGTTTCTAATTAAGGAGAAAGCCCATCTCAAAAGGCCACAACCCCATCTTCCCTTCCCTGAGCATGCAGACTGGGTTGCACAGGAATGCCAGATCCTCACAACAGCAGACAAGGATGATCCCTTGCAACAAGGAAGGCACTCCACTCATGAATACATTGATGGATAGGTTGCCTGATTCCATATCACTCTCTCTTACCCTGCAGACTTGTTTGGAGGAGGGCTGTGGGCCAGCAGCACAGAGGTTGCTCCATGGCAGCCGTGGTCCCCCATTTCCCTGCAGTGATGTCTCTGTGGTTGGGTCCTGCTGTTCGCCACCCTCTGGGTATGACAGCTGAGAGCTCCACTCGCCCACCCCGTGCTAAGTTGTTAGTGTGCAGCAGAGAGCTGTTAACAGAGCAAAGGCCATCCTGGGCAGCCCCTGAGCAGCAAATGTGCTGCCCAGCCAGCAGCTGCTGGAGGTCAGGTTACAAAATCACCTCTACTGGCTGAAAATACAGGAACCTGTCTGTCAGCCACTGTCTGGTAATTACTCCAGACTCATCTGCACTTTCCTTGGCTGCATCCTAATTGAAGTTTAACAAGTTTTGTCCTGGGTGTTTGAAAAACAGTCTCCCCTCAGTTAAGAACCAAGCCAATTAACATAATACCCGGGTTGATTAATAATAGCAAATGCTTTACACTCAGTACAGTACAAATTGCTGCAGGAGCCTGACACCGCCTTGCTCCAGTGGCAGTGGGGCTGCAAAGGGCAGTTCCCACCCAGGTCACTAAAAGTAGCTGTGAGATCAAACAGCATTCCTTGTGCAGTTCTCAGGTGCAGCCTCCAAATACCTCCAGCCCATGGCAAACCCAAATGGAGCAAATGCAGCATTGAAACTTGTTTCTGACAGATTGTAGGTCAGGCTTTAGCCCTTCTTTAATTATATTTATCTTTAAAAAGCCCATGATATACATTCAAAACAAAATATGAGAGGGATACTTACTCTCCTCATTGCTTGTTAGTAATAAGAAAAAGACTTCCTAAGTATGAAAAGCATTAGTCTCAGCATAATGTTTCTTTTATGCAAGCATCTGTGATTGCAATGGAACTATGGAGTAATGCTAACACAGAAGCAATGACCAGAACAAACTTTCAGAATAATGGCTCCAAAAACTTTTCATGGCTTGCTGTATTTATTAATTTGGTTAAGAGATGGCCTTGTGCCATATCCTGAATCTGACTGTGTGTAAGAATTTCTCTGGATACTCCCTGGAAAGATTTACCATTCCCATTAAATGATAATGGGGAAATTCAAAAAGCAGATCAAAAGATGGGCATTTTCAAAGAAGAAAATGCTCTCTGAGACTGCTGTCTTTCTTCCTTAGTTATGGTCATGCACAGCAGATTTAACTCTGGCCTTCATGTTGCAGTTGAGACTTTGTTTTTTCTGGAGTCATTTGCAATCTGAAAAGACATCCAATTTGCTAAGCGGAGGCTGTTTGTAACTGTGGGAAGCAAAGCTCATTTCTCCACTGAGGCCAATTTTTTCTGTGCCTTCATTCTAACCACTTCTTGGTTTGCTGCTATTTTTAATTACAATGTAGCTAAAATAAATAAAATGCTTGCCTACAACAGAAAAAGGAACAGCTTCAACTTCCAAAACGGAGGTGGGTAGTGTCATTGTAATTTGCCCATCTGTGGGAGGCTGAGATGACAGTTCCTTATCCTCCTGGCTTCCTTTGACCAGAAGATCCTCCCCTTTATGCCCACCTATGCCTGCTCTTAACCAGACACCTCAAATACAAGCACACTAGAAAGAGATGCCTTAAATGCAGCACTTCTGTGAACAAATTTACAGCATCAGACCTCTTGGACAACTTGGACCAGGCCCTTCAATCTCTGAACTATCATCCTCCCTAAAGAGACTGCACAGAAAACATTAAGTATTCAGCAATACATCAGCAAGGCTAGAACGGCTTCAGTGTAGTAACATGAATCACTGGCCATATGCTTCAGTGTCTGATACTTTCCTAAGGAGCCTATTGGAATAGCATGGTATTTACAGCACTGGTACATAGGGCTAGGTTTGTGCCATGACTTTTAGATGATAAATGATTAATTACAAACTTGCTGAGCCGTGCACCCCAGCAATACTACACATAACTTCTAGGTTGGCGTTTTTTCCAGACAACTGCCAAAGCTCCAGTGAAATCCTGTAATACGAGGTACCAGCAGAGTCCAAATGTCAGTAAGGCATCAGTGCTTTTGCAAAGAAACTGTTTTTCCTCTCCTAAATTTATTATTTTGTTATTTTGCTATACATGTCATTTCGCTCTAAATCAAAGCTGTGATCAGCAAGGTCTGGCAAACTGTATTCGTTATTTTTCATACTCCCACTAGCCACTGAATATTTATTTGTTATCTGATTTGTTTCTGGTTTGTTGCAGTAATAGCTAACCTCCAGCACTTGTCTTGGGAAGGTAAGAGAATCTCCCATTTGCTGAGCTGATCCTAGCCTGGATCTGAAGTTAGCAAGCCAAGACCTTAGCTACTTTTTTATTAGTGTTGTTTTTGTCATTACTGATAGCACTGCTGAATAACAAGGCCGAGTTAAATGACCACTGAGGAATGTTTTCTTTTTCCTAATATAACACCAATCTACAGGGACTTGGAAAAAGATTTAGATGAGTCATGTCCAGTAACAATGAGCACCTTCCAAATACAGTATTTTGGTGAAAGTTGTTTTTTACTTGTTTAATAAAGATCATGTGCCCTGTTATAAGCATCAGAATGGCAGTCCATTAATCTTGGAAGAAATTTTCCCTCCAGTTCAGATCTTGACTTGAGGTGGAGGGAAGGGGGGCAGGGAATAGCCGTTGAGGGTTTTTTCCACTTTCAGAAGAATGGCATGTTCCTCAGGGAGACAGTAAATTGAAATTAAGGCTGTTTCTGTTGGCCTACAGGATATGCCTGCAAATGTAGACATATCGAAATGGTGAAAAAGTCTGTCTGTGCCCATTCATATAAAGTGAATGGGTTGTAATGTTCTCCAGCCCCTGGGAACGGTGGCTAGATTGAGGAAAGAAGGCAGGAAGAATGAGATGGATTTGACATAAGTATATTTAAGTGCACTGAAGGCTTTCTCTCCTCCCTGTGGTTTAATGGTATATTCCACTGGGGTCTACAAGGAAGAAAGAGAGTGAATCCCTACAGCTTTTATTTTTAAGGATAACAAATCTTAAAACAGGTGTGAGCATAGAAAGATCCTCTTACTTGTTGTTTTTAAGTCCTTCTCAGCCAGCCGGCACTCTCTGTGTACTATTATCATTCCACAGTGTGAGAGCTGGGGAGAGGAGAGCAGGAGTGGAAGAAGACCTGGAAAAAATAAATGACTGCAAATGAATAATATGAACTAAGTATGCTGGTCATGCTCTATGAAATTTATTATACTGTGGTTACCAAGAAGACATATTAGCCAGACTAAAAAGAACAGAAAATAAAAGGTTGCAGTGTAGGGAAATACCTTCTTGCCTCTTGGCAACATGTGAAACAAGGGAATAAGCGTGACGGGAGCTCGGGCTGCTGAGCAACTTCCCTGGATGAGGGTGCAGGCTTAGGCTGATTGAGCAGAGAAAGGTGTGCTCTGAATTTGCTTTCAGTAAAATATCAAGTGTGTGCATATGGGCAGAGGAGGCTCTGTTAGATGCTTTGTCTGTGGCCAGTGAAGAGGCAGCATTTCCTTCTGAGCACTGATCCTGGCACTGCCACCTCCCTGTGGGACACAGGAGAGGTGGCAGCACTACTTCAGCTGACGTTTTTAGAAACCAGCAAATGAAGTCCTCAAGGTGCTCCCTCCAGGAAGACCCAAAATGGCACACCCACTGACCAGAACCCTCTTTGAAGGATTCACACTCACTATGCACCCTGGGGATTTCAAAATATGTCCCAGAGATTTCAAAATAGATGCCTCACTGTGGACCCACTGATATCTCTCTCTTCTTTCCCTGCCTGTCTCCTCTGGGGAAGACTTGGGCAAAGAGAGCCAGCTCCAGTTGTCCCTTTAAGGGTCCTAGCAAGGTTTATGAGTCTTTCTCATCTCTGAGAGGAATGTTGTCTAAAGTTAGGACAAAAACCTTAAGGGGTATTAAAAGCATAGTAGATGTCACTGACTCTCTGAGTGTTTGAAAGTATCTCCTGGGTGATTTTGCCATGGTTCTCGTTATCCTGGTGAGGATTAAACAGTCACTAACTTTCAGGAGAGTGATCAGCTGAACTTCAGGAGTTCACAGTATGGTAACCCCTTATAAACAGGAAATAAAATTAACTTCCTTATTCCCATTCCGAAATGTTTACTAAAATGAAGAGAATAAATCTCTAACTCCAGAACAGGCTGCCCCAAGTGGTTGGACCTTTGAAACTTGGAAGGGAACTTTACAACCTTTACCCATATGTTTCTGCCCCCCTTCAAAAGTCTGGCAAGTTTGAAGAGGTTTCCCCCTATAGTTGTGAATTTCACATGGAAATGTAATGGTTTCATCAGGAGTTTTGTATTTCAGCTGTAATAAAGGAAGAGATAGGAATCAAAGACAGTTGTTCCAAGAGAGCGGAGTCTGTAGTGTATAATTACAAGTCCCTCAGCCAAGGGCAGATGCTAGAACTATTTCAATTCTTTTATTACTCTCCTGAACACAGCCATTGAAATGTTGCTAACGTACAAGGCACAATTGTCTCTCTTGTTTTCTTTCTCTTTTTTCCTTTTGTTTATCCTTTGGACAGACAGGGAGAAAGCAATACTCTTGCCCTGGATGGAGCCCAGCATCACTATTCTTCAGAGAAAGGAATTTCCACGTCTAGAAAGTTAACACTATTTTAATTTCAGGTAAGATTTCATGGTTTTGCCATGAGGTACCTGAGAAGTTTTTTTGGCTATGAATGTGGGGGACCACCATGACTATCTTCAGTCAGGCTTGAGTGCAAAGCCTAGAAAGTATAGCACAGAAGTTAAAAACATCAGGGTTTGGATGCAACACTGTTTTATTGCACATAATCTCTGCTTAATTAGTTGGTCTCTGAGCTACCATTGACACAAATGTAAAACAGTCCTACCGTTTAAATTTCATTGTTGTTGACACAAGTGGGAAGGGTATTCTGAGTCTGTGTTTCTAATGAGGATTTGTCTTAGGCCAGCTAAAGCGGACCTGGATTTCCTTTCTCTGGTTTGTATCAGCAGTTGTCTCCATTACATGCCATAACTCCTGCATGTAACTTTTTCAGCCTGGCATAAGGACAATAGGTAACCCAAATATCTATATTGTCCCTGCACCCTATAATGGTATTACAATGACAATTTTATTACTCTCATAAAATTTTTGCAACTTCCCCACAGCACATTGTAATTTTACCAATGGTTGTAAAAGGTCTTAAATTATATTTGTAGAAAATTGAGATGAATGGGTTTTAGTATTAATGCATTTCTCATTGTGTAATAAGAATTTTTGTCCCTTTCCTTTTGCCAAGTGCAGACAAAAAGCAACTCAGTTCAAGTATTTGTCAACTCCCATTAGAAACATTTAATACTAATAAAATTTATGGATTTAGTTTCCAAAGGATACTTCCAGTGAAGTTCATGCTTACTAAATCAGTACTTAAATACAACCATTCTTCACCTTATAAATTTATATATGTTGTTTGACATATATAAAGTGCAGCTTTGGAGGCTGAGTCAGCAGTGGAGGAGCTGTTTGCTTAATTCGAGCTTACAAATGAAAGGAAAATTTATTACTAACAAAGCAGCAGCAATATGTAATATGTTCCATAAATGTTTCCTAGGTATGGTGGACAAAATACATCCTGAACCAAAGAGCAGGTGGAACTTCCAAATTAAGCCACAGGTACTGAGAGCAAGCAGGGCTTCATAGAGCTGGCTCTGTTGCCTCTTCCTGATGTGAGAGAAATCAGCCTGTGTAAGGATAAGGCTGTGAGGTGTGAGGTTTGGGCATCCTGGGGTGTGCAGTTACCAGATTGAAGTTTCAGTCTGTCTGCTCAGTTATCTACATTAAAAATTCTTTTAAAATTGAAGAGAGTGCAGCAGAGTCCTAAGCAGTGAAGTGCAAAGGTACAGTTTGAGTTGGCTGCAGTCCATGCAGCTGTGATGAAACAGGAGGGAAGAAAAAAGATGGCATCAAGGGAAGGGTAAATTCTGCTCTTGACATCTTCAGCACTGAAAAAATATTGCAGAGGGAGAGAGGAAGAAAGATGAACATCTTGATTTTTATTACACATAAACGCAGCACCATTTCCGAAGCAAGAGTATGAAAACAAGTTTCTGCTTGTGCTCTGTTTTTGCTTGTCCTTTTAGTCCTTTCTGAAGTTTTCAAATTCGGGCAAATCCACCTGCAAGGCACTTTTTATCATTCGAAAAACAGACAAAGAAAAGTCACTCAAGTAGACAGACTTCGGGAAAAGAAGAATTGGCTCAGGCAGAACAGGACATTGCTAAAAATACAGAGAGAGCAGAGCCCATTTTATTTGCAGAAGAATCTTCTGCAGACTTTATGTTTTCAATTTTGACTACATTTATTCAGCTGGCTGCAGGTTTTGATTTCTGGATGTTTTGATACTCTTTTATTATTATTTTGGGTAATAATTTCAACTTCTCTGGCTAGGACACTTGGGTTTTTTTCTTTATTTTGTTCCACATATGAGGAGAAAAATAATTGATGCTGTAACTCCCTAAGGCTCACCAAGTGCCTGGGAGAAAAAACGATGACTGCGTTTCATTTGAAAAAAATGTTGCTTGAATGAAAAACAAAAAGCTGAAGCCACATGTTTGGAGCAAATGTGCTTTTACTAATGGATCCCAATGTATTATTAACTCACAGTAACTCATAAATATGACAAGTGTTTTTTGCTTTTTACACCAGCGTCCAATTAGAGCCAAATGACGCCGTGTCATTTGTGGCTGAGCAGGTGTCCCTGAAGGGTACTTATCTCATGAAAGATTGTCTGCAGGCATGAGCCCGGATGGGGAGGTGAGTGGGAAGAGGGTGGCAGGAGCAAGCTGTGAACACGAGGAGACATTACAGCAAAGCTCCGGCACACAAGGTGAGGAGCCGAGCGCCGTCCATCACGCCTGGAGCTGGGACCTGCAGCCATAAAGCTGACAGCAAGGAGGAGAAAATGAGGCTTGCAGGGCTGCAGTGGGAGTAGGGAAGGGTGGGAGAGGAAGGACCGAAGAGGGAAAAATGGAAGGAAAATTTCCTGACAAATTACTTTGTATTTTCTGGTTTAATTTCTGACACGCAGAAGGAAATGCTCTGTGTTTTCTTAAGGAAGTGCAAATTTCTCCACTTCATCCATTTTAAATCCTCGCCCTTAGGCCTTTTGTACTGAAGCATAAAGTTTGGAGGCCTTAAATGCTCATAACGTTTCCCTGTAGAATTTAGCCTCAGAAACTTACTAAGAATTCTGGAGGGCTCAAAAGGAAAACCATTTTACAGCAATTTGGCAAGATCCATTTATAGGGGTGGGTTCATATGGAGCATCAATTTATTCTCATGGTTTCTTTACCATATTTGATGAAATCTAAGATGCAATTGGAACAAGCAGCTAAAGAAAAAAGGCCATAAACTTTGAAATGGTGTTGTAAAACACGCAGTGTGTTAACGTGAAATGTTACAGACTTGAAAGAATTTACAGTGGCTTGCTCATATAATAGTAGTACAATAGACTTGCAAGTTGCAGATGTTTTCTGGTTGATCTGGTATTTTAAAACACGTTCTCCTTCAGTGAAACTCTGAGATTTGTATCAGGGTAATAATAACTTAGTGAAACTGGAAAACAGAGTTGAAGGAAAACTAGTAAAAGAGGGAGGGGGAGAAACCAATCAAAAATAGAAATCTCAATGATTGTTCACTTTAGTGATACTCTATTTTTGTGTGGAAAAAGTGTTAAGTTTGTAATTCAGTTGAACAATCAAGTTTCTTCTGCTTTCCCAGATCATTCAGTGGCCCTCATCCTGCAAGTGGGATGTGTTTCCCAGGACTCTTCAGTTTTAGGATGGGACTAGAGCAGGAAAGAGAGAGAAGCTAGGAGAGGAGACAAACCCTGAGATACTGTGCTAACATATATTCTTCTCCTGCACAGGTCCCACAGCAACTAAAGCCAGTTGCAAACTGCCAGGGGGCAGTTTCATCTCAAGGGGCATTTTCCAAGCCCACAGGACTCGTTTTGATCAAACCATTGCAATTTTTATTTATATTTGAGGTCCTCAATGAAAGTATGGCCTTTTAGTATATCACTGCATAACAACAAAGATTTAAATTTTAATTGCAGAGCAGTGCCATGGAGAAAAAACAGCAGCATCTCATTGTCAGCTGTCCTGTGTCAGCCTCACAGACCAGTACATGACCCTAATGCTCCCACCTCTCTGTGGAGTAGCTGGGACCTTTGCAACTTCACGCCTAGAGGAATCAACCCCAGCTCTTAGTGCTGGCTATCCTGTGCTCCTGACAGTGGACTCATCTTTATGCGATTGGAAAGGATTGCAGGAGGGCTGATGTGCCCTGTGACTGACAGCATCTTTTTCTGGCAATGCTGGTCCAGAGCAGAAAGGGAATATTTAGTTGTTAGCTTCCCTAGGAAAAAAAGGTCTTAACCAGGGTTTGTATACAACAATTTGGAAGAGAGAAGGATGTGCAGCATGGTCCCTCAGTGACCACCAAATTCTCTCTGAGGGCTGTATCAGTGTAGGACCTGCACAGGAGGGCTTGAGCTGTTCTACTTCTGGGCATATTTATACTATTTACTAGCAAAATAGGGAAGTACTGCTTAAAAAAACACTGAAACCCAAAAAACAATGAAAATATTCATGCTTAGTTCTTTGCTGACATTTCAAAATTTGCCATCAGTTCTTCCCTCTCACCTAGTCTGGGTGCAGAGCAGATGTAGGACACATTGCGCAATGTGAATGCATCAAAAGGAGAGAGAACAAGGGAGAGGAAGAGGAAGCAGGCAGACTTCTCCCACGCTAGCTCTAGTGGTTGCAGAACACCTTGCCCAAATTTCCTCAGTGCCACCAGTGGAGGCACTTAGAGAATCCAGTTCTCTACTTTGGCCACAGCTTGAGATTTCTAATGTGACAGGGAGAGGTCTAATCCACCAGCAGGAATTCTGCTCCAAGGCCTAGTTCTTGTCACATAAAGACCAAGAGAAGCATCTGGAAGCAAAATCAGGGCAGCTCCCTGTCTTATTCCTTGAGGACAAAGCAATCTTTTGATGCAGAGAAGTCAATGAGTGCAGTTGTCTCAGCTCCATCCTAGGTATTAACCTAGGTTGCAGGCTTCTGCTAATGACTGCAGTTGGGACTTCAGGGCATATTGGGTGACTAATTCCTGCAAAGAAGACAGTGCAAGGAGCCTTGGTGGACTGTTTTGCTTAATAGCTCTATTGAGTAAGTTTTCTTGTGCAGGGAAACCCTTACATAGTGGAGAAAAACTGCATATTCAAGTAGGAAGAAAATAGCAGAAGCTGCTGAAATTAAACTGTGCAGAAAAACATTCCCCATTATTTTCTTCAACCACATTGTTTTGCTTTTTAATAGACATTTGGAAATGTTCTGTTTCTAGAGAGAACATTCATATGAATCTGCTACCGGAAGCAAATGTTACAGAAAATCTACCACAGGATTAGAGAAGTCAGGAAAAGGGAAATCAGTCAAGTTAATATTGATAGGCACAAATCTCTGTTTAGTTTACTTTTATGTCCCACAAAGAAGGAGAAGGGAGGAGGGAGTGCCAGGGAGACTTTCTGCATGCAGTCTTTGCTTTTATTGGTAAGGATTTCCAGGATTTAAGTTCTCATCCTGATTCCTAAAAGAGAGAGAAGTTAAAAAAAAAAAAAAAAAAAAAAAAGTGGTCCATAAACTTCTTGTCACAAACACTCTGGAAGTCAACCACCCACTGGAGTCATGTGTTGTGAGTGTTTGAACAGATTAAGCAGTTTCAGCCACCTAATTGTCTTGCAAATACCCTTTTATTATAGTTGTGAGCTTAGGGAGAGGAATATCAGAAGTAACCTCATACACCAGAGCAGAGCAGGCTTTAACACCACATTACTACTCCTGATTTGCATCCCTGGATGAGAACTGGGCATTACATTTACACCCACAACATCCGTAATAAATCCTCTGTGTGCGTGTGCGTGTGTGTGCGCGCGCTCTGCTTTTCACACTCCCTCTATAATCTGATTCAAGCACATGTGCTCTATTCAACAGAGACCTATCTTTTTCCCTTGTATAGTTCAGGCCTGAGGTCACCTACAATATGAGACAATGCCAGTACAATATTTCTTTGTATCAGACTTGCCAAAACACCACAACTCTCCACTGTGTTTAAAAAGAAGGGAAAAAAAAGAAAGAAACCACAAAGAATTTTTATTTTCTACAACCCCAATCAGGAGGCAGAAGAAGCTGCCAAATTATATGATAGAAACTCCTACGCACAGAACCCAGTAGAGTTGTAAACTGAACTTCTGTAGCTTTTCAATTGTAAATCCAGATGCTTTTATCCACAATTCTTTTCAATGACCTTTCGTCAATTTGTCAGTCTACTTACAGTGTCTGAAGAAATCATCAAAGCCACAACGCAGAGTCACTCTGAAGATGTTCCCTGCACAACTGCAAAGCTGCTACACTTGTTTCCTGAGCTGGGGTGCTCACATCTTGCTTCTGCCTGTGGGATTTGAACACACTCCTCACTTCAACCAACAGCAGCACAATAAAGCCTTACCCCTCCTAATCTAAAGAGAGGAAGAAGAAGGGAAGCAAAGTGATCCAGGAGCACAAAATCAAAGCCATTTCTAGTCATTAGCATGGCCTCCATTGAGGCAACCCCCTTAGTTAAATCTGGGTCCTTTATGCAGTTGAACAACTTGGATTACTCTGAAGGCAAACACAGCTTGCACGCAATGGAAATCATTAAATAACTTTAATATATCTCCAACACAGATGAATTTGGTCTCTGGCTGCAGGGATGGGTGCACAGCATAGTGCTGGGCTTGGATCCCCCCAGCTGAGAGCATTGACGCTGAATTCCCCACCCAGGTGGAGAGAGCAACACAAGGGACACTGATGTCAGCATCCAGCCCCAGCCACTGCAGCACTCCCTGGCAGAGAAACCACAGAAACATCCATTTGGAAGAAGAATCCAAGAGCTCAGATATGTTTCCTTCTTCTTCTCTTGGGCTTGCAAAACAGTTTTCAGAATTTCCAAAATTCAGGCTTAGTTGTGTTTATGGGATTTTCTTGGTCTGGATGAGCCAGAAGTATGTGAAAGCAATATTTGGTGAGGATTAGATACTCTTACTTTGTTTTTGTGGTCTATACAGGACCTTCCACACTGTGAGGATATAAAAAAGAACAAGGAAAGTTGCTTGCTGTGGAAGAGTATTTTAATGTTTGGTTTCTAATATGGAGAAAGTTTACATATAAGTTTTGAGAAAAAGCTTCTGGCTTGTTCTAATTATCGCCTAACAGTTGATTCCATCATTCTAAGGGAGGTTACACTCCCAAGTGTTGATTAATTTTACTGTTATTAATTCCTGTTTATTTTAAGTGCTGACAACGTAATCAGTCTGATGAAGAAACCAGAACTAAAACTCGTTCACTGCTGAGGTCACTGGCTACAGGATAGGAATCAGCAAACAGATGACACGAGTTGGTTTGAAGAAAGTGCTGATATTTTCAGATGTTATTTCCCGCTTCTCCTTTTAGCAATGGTGGGGGAAAACACATGTAACTGTTGGGAGCTTCTGTTCATGAGTCATGAGGAGAAAGGACTCAGGAGCACAGATAAAGGAGCAAAAGATACAAAGAGCAAGAAAAGCTGGCTGGCAGTCTCCAAATGAGGAAGACTAGGAGAGAAAGAATGGAAAAATTATAGAACATCAGGTGATGCAGAGTGGCCCAGAGTGAGGGCCACCAGAGCCATGCATTTTTGGTAGGGAGGAGAGCAAGACTTGATGTTTGGGAAAAAAAATCTCTGTCTTTGGACGAATTCTCCAGTTATTAATGAAAATATTTAACACTAGATGGAAAAAAGGCCAGCAATGACAGTTATTCCCAGAGATGAGAAAATTAGTCAGGATAGAGCTGGACTTGCCCTCAGCTAACATCCAAACCTTATATGGAATAGAATGAAAAATGTCTTAAGTTTCAAAAAGAAAAAGAAACTGGGTGAGTTTGGAAGTAGAAGTACAAGAGTATCATGAAGAAATCTGTTCTTCTATGACTGGCTCAGTCAAAAACAAGCAGTATTGGAAAGCTCACGAGAGAGTCTGTGTTTGTGTGATTCCAGTCTGATTTCTACAAGAAAAAGGGGTCAAAAGTTTATCCAAAGTTTAACCAGTATCTGAACTTTCCAGATCTGAGCTGAAGTGAACCTCTAACCCAAATCACTCCTCCAAATGTGATGCTATTTAGACCCACTTTTTCAGTTAACCCACTTCACGCTCAGTTATTAGACTGCCTTCACTCTGTCTGCTCTTGCTTACTAACGTGCATCTTTGGAGTTAATATTCCGGCTGTGGGGATGCAGAAACTGAGGCCAAAGTCATCGTGAAAGGCATTAAAACACACTCTCCTCCCACTTGCTTTTCTTGTACTCTTTCCACTCGGTGCTTTGATGTGCACATGAAATTATTTTGTCTGTCCTTTTCAGTCAGGTACGTGGTTCAGCAGGGTGGATGTGGGCTGGACAGCTGCACTCACCCAGGCTGCTGTGGCTGCTTCTTTCCCCGCCAACCTTTGATCTCAGTGCTGTGTGGTGCTTTCTTGCTTTGCTGCTGGGTCTTACCCAGTGTCTTTGCCTTTTTACTGCCCAGCCTTGGGGGCAGGGAGAGGGTGGTCTCTGTGTGTCCCCCCACTTCAGGGAAAGCCCAGCATGAGAAAGCATGGCTGGAAAAGCACACAGGCACAGTGCCTAATGAACAGAGGAGAAGGGTCCAAGGAGCAGACTGAGATGAGGAGATTACTGCTTTTACCCCAGAGTGCCTCCACTGGCATCCATAGGTTCTGCCCAGGGCTTCTCTGCAACACCTGTACATCACCAATGTAAGAAGAGCAGTAAATTCCATCTCTTGCATGTCTCAGTGCAAGGTGCAGTTTGAAATAGCAGAACCATGTTTCAAACCAGCCAGGCCAGCCTAAGAAGCAAAATAAGTTCTCGTGAAGCAGTCCTCACATAGTTTAACAGTTATATCTGCAGAGGTACTGCTTCTTCACAGCCATGAGCCACATTCCCTGAAGCAAAAATCTCATGGGCTTCCACATAGTCATGAGATTAAAAGCAAATCCTCAAAATTATTTAAGCTCTGAGAGAACAAAACCTGAAAAGTGAAGTCCAAAGCTGTATAAATTTAGGATCCCAAACTCAGCTCAGAATTTAATCCTTAGACTTAATCTCTAGACTAAGAAATGTATTAAAAGCAGAAAGGCTCTGAAGTTTATTCCAACAGATACTGGAAATGTATACCCCCCCAAAAGTTGCTCAGATTCCCTCAGGCAATTATATTTTTCTAGCTGACTTTCCTGTTTCAATAGGAAGAAGAGATGCAACTTATAAAAAGATGCCACTTCTCTTCTGTCAAATACTGCACATTCCAGAGGACTTGCTCATGCTACATCCTTCCCTGTGGAGCTGCTGCCTAACTTTCCCAAAGCCAGTATTAATATCACAGACCATTATAATACAGTTATTTTCATGGAAGCCTGGGAGGAAGTCACGTGGCATTAATTGGTCCCTGGTGCCCATAAGGTCTCCATTTAGTTTGTTGTTTTTACTTGCATAAGCAGCAATGAATTGAAAAGCTGAGGAAGTAGCAGTAATTGTCTTAAATTAGTAAATTTTTAGTACCTGATTTGTTAATGAATAATTGTTCCTCTAAATTGGAATAATATATTTATTAGGCAGTTTGAGGGGACACACACACCCATTCTCCACCAGCTAAACTGTGTTTTCACACCTTCTCTGCACCTGCAAGGGCTGGACTTCCTTGGGTACCATGACAGTGTCCTCTGTCTGATGCCTTTAGGCCAGGCTTTATCTCAGCTCCCTGTCAGGGAGGAGGAGGGTGTGGTGGTTGTGCAGGCAGGTTCCTCTGTCTGTGTGCTCTGCTGAGAAATTGAACACAGTATTAAAACACACACACACACACACACACACAAGACCACCACAAGGGGCCTTTCTTGCCAAATACTTCTGCTCCTGTTACCTGCCAGTTCAAAGCAAGTTCCACTCTTCCACTGGTGCTGCTGCCTATTAACCATATGTGCCCAATTTTGAGACAGCCAGAGCCAAGACTGTCAAACCAGTCTGGCTAAAAATTTGGCAGCACGTGTGCCTGTGCGTGCTCTGGGAAACAGGGCACCCTGTGTCTGACTGTGAGCAGCACCAGTGCAGCAGAGAGGTGGGGAAGGGCACAGTCCTGCAGGCAAAGGGCCTTCCAACTACTTGCAGAACTGGTTTAAAAAGATCATTCCTGTCAAACTTTTTTTCAGTAGCAGATTTCATGTTAAACTTTTTCTTTTTTTTTTTTTTTCCTGGTCGCAATGCATACTTTCTGCTAAATGTTTCAACTTTTTCTAAATGTTGCTGTCAGCTCACCAGAACAGGAATTTGTCTGCCTCAATCTTCTCAAGGATTTAGAAGTCCCAGCTAAACAATATCGTCCTCAGGGAGAACTGCCACAATGCACCATGACATCTTTCCTTCAAGACAAGGACTGCTTGCAGGTTAGGAGGAATGCACAATGTCAGTCAGTTGGGAATGTGC
The DNA here is from genome assembly GCA_013397195.1 of Hylia prasina. NCBI lineage: Eukaryota > Metazoa > Chordata > Aves > Passeriformes > Sylviidae > Hylia > Hylia prasina. Next base: position 40,677 of record VYXD01008701.1, on the reverse strand, counting down.
TCATCCATTCATGTGAATCAACACCTGAGGCAACTAATTCCCACAAAATGTTATAGGAGCATTTCCTAATTGAAACTTTCTTCTTTCCAATACCCCCCAACCCTGAAGTTTTTACAATTGGTGGTATTTCAGATAAAACCCCAGGCTTTCAACTATCTATGAGAAAAAAAGTATTTTGCCACTTTTTTTTTTAATGGAAAAATGGTATTTGTATATTTTTGCGCCTACATTTCTCAGTCTACAATTGATGTAAAAGAAAACCTCAGGTGGAGTGAGTAAAAGACTGCATCCCTCTAATCCACTGAATTCTAAAACTGCCCTGATGTTTTTGAGCACTGACACTGTGAGACATTCAGTGCTGGACATTTTAGCAATAGCACCCAACTTTTGCCATGCTCACTTCAGCTGCTTTCAGAGTTCTCTCGTTGTCAAAATCCTCAGTTTCTCTTCTTCCCATCAGAAAAGGTTTCCTGTCTCATCCTCTACAAAGCTTGCATACTACAGTCATGCCTAATCAATACAAAATATCTGAGTAGTGTCAAGAACCAAATATTAGTGCTGATGGAAATGTTTCCAGCAGGTTGACATTCCACTAAGTAATGCTCCTGAATAGTATCAGGTCCTCTGAAAAGTTACAGATTATCCATGGCCCAACTCTTCCACCCTTCTTCCAAGGTCCTGTCCCTTAAAACGATGGAATTGTTTAGATTGGAAAACACCTTTAGGATCATTGGATCCAACCATTAACCCAGCACTGCCAAGGCAACCACCACTAACCATGTCTGTAAGCACCACATCTACACATCCTTTAAAAAACTCCAGGGATGGTGAATCAGCCTGTTCCACTGCTTTGCAACCATTTCAGTAAAGAATTTTTGCTAATAACCAATTAAACTTCCCTTATGGTAATCTGAGACCATTTCCTCCTGTCTTCCTTTGGGTGACTAAGGAACCCATTAGAAGCAAAACCCTTACAAAAGAAAAGGCTGGGTTTTGTATCTGACATCAACCATTTCAGTGCAATTCCATTCCTTAAAGATCTGAAGGCTTTTTTGTTTTTATTCCAAAGCCGAAGGAAAACAATTTTTGAACTTCAACAGTTGTTACAAAATGGAATTGTCATCTTGTGGACAGCACCACTGAGCATATGGTGTTACTGTCAAATAAATCTCATTTAATATCAAAATGAATAACATTGCACTGGTTGCATTCCACAGTATATTTTTAACTCACTCAAGCCCTATCTTTTCTCATCTAAATAGACCTTTCAGAGAATCTCAGAGATTTCCTGCACAACTGAGTCTATTTTGCTGTACAATGTATTTTGCTATGCAAGTCATCAACTTCGTTACAGCATTTGCATTGCTTTGCAAGGACAACCACAACAGGAAACACTCTGTTTTCTTCCTCTTGCTGGGAGCATTAGACATCTTGCAAGAAAGATTGTCCACAAAACTTGACAAGTTATAGTTCAGTTTTGCTGTTCCAAGTGATTTGGATTATCTGGACAAATATTGCTATTTTTTTTCTTAGATGCTCAGTCACATCAAAACACCCCTGCATTGTTAATGTGCATTTAAATATTTGCTGAAGAAAGATCCTTAGATATCCAACCATGGTTGGCTAATTGTGGAAAATTGTGCCTTCACTCCTGCAAAATTCTTGCCAATGTGAAATTCTTGTAGGTTTCAAATCTAAGGTTAAAAAATGTATTTTAACATATTTGAACTTGTTATGACTGTGAGGTACAGCAGTGTAACTATGTCTATTACACCTGAGCAGAGCTGATGTTCAGGGAGCTGAAAACTCACATCCTTCAGTATTTTCGTGCCTTTAATTTCAAACCCTATTTGCAGAGCTGAACAAATATAGGTCGTAAAAGTTATCCAGAAAATCAAGAGCAAAATAAAGAAGTGACCTGAGGTTTCTCAGCACTCAGCTCAGGTGAGGCAAACGCCTGCATCATCTGTACCTTCCTTGTCCTAAGAATGTCCATCTGTCCAGTAAGCTCTGAAGCTAAAGTACTTCACTTCCACCCTGCCTTCCTTTATTTTTAAAAGAGATATAGAATAATTTTTCTGCAGTTTGTTTGCATTCAGTTTTATTTTAAAACTTTTTTGTTCTTTCTGAAATAGGAACTGCTTGCATACAGACCAAGCTGAACAAGTAATTTTGGCTTCCTCTGTCTCAATTTCTATTTCTGGACAGTGAGAACAATGAATCTTTTGTAAAAGTACTGATTACCTATGGATAAAAAGAGAGTGGTTCAGTCAAATTTTACCGGACACACGCCAGTATATATCACATGTTTTTTCTCTGTACCTATGTTTGTGTCAAGAGGTACAGAAAAATTTCCATTCACAAACTTTGCATCATGATTTAAGGGACTTAATTAATACATCTTTATCTGGTATTTACAGGCATAGCCCCATCCACAAAGCTCTAACAACCAAGAGACCTATGACTGTAGAAAGCAAGAAAGCCAGGCACAGCACTTCCCAGGATTTTCTGCTGACGAGCTCCTTTTGTCCAATACTTAACAGGAGGCCTGAGCTAAATAGGACACCAGAGGGCAAAGGGCGAAGGAGTGATACTAATTCACAAACAACCTCATAAAACTATTCTGGTAGGCCCTTTAAGAAGTTTTAACTGTCTGCCAAATGGATGAGGTCACCATGAGCAGTCAGCAAGTCTTGCTATGCAAGAAAAAGTTCTGTTCAAATTTTGCTTAAATCAGTAGAGGGGTAAGTTCAATAGTGGGGATTGCAGTCTGGCCACTGCACACCTATTTCCTGATCAGGCAGTCATCATAAGTGGACTAATTTGTGCTTAAGTCTTAACTTAATGGTGTCCATAGGTTAAGAAAATACACGTGATCTAAAGGTTGTTTCCATAGGATGCTGATTCTCAGTTCAGCAAAACACTTCAGGATGTGAAAATGTTATAGGTTTAGTTTGTCATTACCTGCTGCTTCATACAGAAAGGACCTGCCTTGCACACAGGGAAAGAGCCTTTTGTACTACTGTGGGTCAGAGTGGTCTCAGTGTTTTCTTTTCTTTACATAAGCTATCTCACGAATTAAATGAAAGGATTGCTCAAGAACTCCACCTGCTCTTCTCTTTTCAATGGGGAAGAAAAAATTGCTTTCCTCCCCACAGCTTTTTGAATCTCATAAATACATCATTTGCATACCAGATTACTGTTAGGTTCCAGATCATAATTTGTTCAAGTATATCTTACATTTCCATTTTTGTATTTTGTCATAACTTCCCCATTCCACATTTATCAAACAAAGCTTAACTAACAGCTTGGTTTTTGTTTGGTGTGGCATGGAGGTTTTTTTTACAACCACAAAGTTTATTTATTTATTTGTTTGTTTGTGTTTTTGGCAAATGATAAGATTTTTTTTTCTGACAAAATTTTCATTGTACTCTTTTTCAGTTCTCTTCCACTCTTGCTAAATTCATCCATCCATTAGGCAATGAGCCTGTTACCTCTCCACAGCCTCCCCCACAAGCATTACTTAATCTGTCACACAGATTCAACAGTGAAGTAGTTAACATTTTATACTGTTACTTTTTAACAGGAATAATAAGGATAGTTTTATGAGGTTGTTTGTGAATTGTCATCTATAATTTTCCCTTTGTCATCTATTCACTCTGAGACCCTTGGCAAGACCAGAAGCAGATGAGTGCAACTGAGTATAAAACCTTGGGAAATGCTGTGCCTGATTTTGTTTTGCTCAACAGCTGGAAGAAAAGGGAACAGCTTCAATGGTGGTGTTAAACTTGTGAATGCCAGGTGAGGATTAAGTAATTCAGCCCGATGAGATAATTAGCGTACATATGCTCTGATGCAAGTAGAGAAAACCAGGTTTACCAAGCTCCTCAGAAACAACTGCCTGGTTAAACAGGGTTGATCCAAGATTTGAATGCTCAAGTTTTGATGTGGCAAATCCACTCAGCTGAGAAACTGGCTCTGAGTGGTCCAGAATTGATGGAGTCAAGTCCAAGGTGTCCTTGCCAGTGCAAATTTTTTGAATGCTACAATGACTCAGCTCACTAGCTTTTCCTCAGTAAGAATATTAGCATGGAATTTTGTCCCTTTAGACCTTCTGTCCTCTCCAGTTTCTACTGAATTGAACTGCCAGATTCAAAAGTAATTGATGGGAAGCAAATACTCACTCATGCACTGACACCCACAAACACACGCAGAAAACACAATCGCATGAACTCCATTTCCTTAGGAACTAAGACTAAAAGTGAAGTGTTTACATGAAACAGCAAAGCAGAGCAGCCAGGTTTTGAAAGGCTTTCAGCCAGACCCCTGTCTCCTCTACATCAGCGTGGAGGGCAATGGAGCAGTACCAATTTGCACCAATTTGGGTCACCTGGCTCTATTCTTGACTAGTCCATTGTATATCCAGTCTTTGCAAAATGAAAATGTCGGGGTTTTGAGACCGGGATCAAAGATGTGTTGGAAAGAAGGTTTTCTAGGGAATTGAAAACCCACAGGGGATAGAGCATGAAGGCTAAATATTATTTTAAAGTAATGCCTACAACATTTTCAGGAAGTTTGCTTTCCCTGGATACGTCCGATTTTAAGGTATCACTGTTCAGTCTCATAAAAAACACTATTGCTGACAAAATAACCTCCAGTTCTTTTTTGCTGTTTCAATTACTACATTGATCAGTCTGAAATGTCTGTTTGCTTGACATGACTGAGAGCATAAATTATCTGAAATGTGATACAGCGTTGCAAGATGATTTGAACCACTCTTGACATCTTTTTTTCCTTTCTTCAGAAGGAATTACATTGACACAAAAAAGAAAATTAAACATGATTTAGGGAAGCACCTACAACTGTTATGGCCTACCTTGATGCAGTGTCTTAAATAAAACTACTATGTTGGGTTCCATTTAATAACAAAACTGGAAAAAAAAAAAAATAAAGGAACCACCAAGTAAGTTCCTCTGGCCACAGTTTATTAGGCTGCCTTTGTCCCCAGGTGATTTATCTTTGAGGCCTTTGCCGCTGAATTTGTATAAATATAATTGTGTTTCCATTTTGGAGCAAACCATTGTCAGGCAGGACTCTGAGACAGTGGTACAAGTTATACTTATTTCTACATTTCATATCCTTCCAGGTAATTGGAAATTTTAGCTAAGGTCTTTGTAAAGAGACAAAAAATGTGGCCCAAAGTGAATTCATGCCCTCTATGACATAAAAACTATCTCTTAAAAAAAGAATGTAATCTAAAATGACAAGTAAATGTTTGTAGCATGTTCAGTGTAGCAAAAGTGAGTTATGTGCAGGTTGTCTGAGCGTTTATTAATTGACTTTACTCTGTGGGTGACCAAGCATTGGAACAGATTGCCCAGAGAGATTGTGGAGTCTCCCTCACTGGGGACATTCACAAACCATCTGGACACAATCTTGTCCCCTGTGCTCTGGGATGACCCTGCTTGAGCAGGCAGATTGGACCAGACTACCCACTGTGGTCCTAACCTGACACACTCTGTGATTATGTGATTCCATGCTCTGCACAGGTCAAATATATCTCCTGTAATGCCAACCCCCATAATTCATATGTCAAAGCATTGCATATATGAAAATGATAACTCAATTTTGCTCAAGTTTTTCCTTAACCAACAAGCTATAGGCTTTTCTCAGTTTGTTCCTTCTTTCTTCATTGTTGCAAGAACCACAGTAGAGAAATGAAGATTGTACCTACTTGGCCAGATTTTGGTCCAATAAATCATACTTCCATATATGTGAATCTGTAACCACTCGGTCATGGGTTATGACAAAGCACAAATGATCTTATTCCCTGCCCCACACCCAGATCAAATTCAAGGTACTTCATGTCAAGTCTTTGCACTCTGTTTCTTCTACTGATGGTGTGTGAGTAGAATCTGTCTTTCCCAGAACTCCTGGGAATATCTTCTTCCAAGGAGACATTTCATACTCTACAAAACAGTTTTCCTTCAGGAAAACTTGTAAAATAGAGCTGACATCTGCTCAAAATCCAGGATCAATGCACTCTTTGTGGACTCTTGTGTATTTTCAGGCATGTCTTCGAAATTTGGTCACTCTTTTATCTGCTTGCTAACAGTAAGTTCATGCTGAAAGTGCCTCTGAGGAACTTTATGAGGTGGCTAATGGGCATCACTTCAGCTGTTCCTCCTGCCAACAATGCCAGCACCCTCATGGAGCATGAAACAGTCCTGTGTTGTTCAACTCTGTCTTCACTGCTGCTTCCTCATGAATCCAAGTACCCTTCCAGCATTTCTCACAAGGACACCTTGTTACCCACAGCAATTTGAATATATGTAAGTATGGTTGATACTATGTAAAGGTTTTAGTTCACAAGCGGGCAGAAACACCAACATATGTAATGTAGGGAGGCTGCTTCACCTTCTCAGCTTTTATAGGATATTTAACCAAAAGTCGCATCCTGTTTCCTCAGTGGTCAGACCACATGCCAATAGCCAAGAACTGGCTTCTGATAGGTGTTCATCTTTTCTAAAGAGATTTTAAGGTCCTGGCAGGGGGATATTCCATATTTTCCTTCAACTAAAAACTAAACTGTATTAACCCATAACATACTGAGGAACTCCTTGTACAGACTGTCTCCTACCTTTCAGAACATTTCCAAAATATCTGTCCCAGTTGTTAAAGAAAATTAAGCTGTCTGGATAGGGAAATTGTCTGCAAAGATGCAATGTTTGGCTTCTTTCCTCAGATCCAGAATGTACTATGTGTTCCTTGGATAATGGACAACGTGTTGGGTAGTTCCAGATAAGGTATCCAATAACTCTATTTTGTGTCCCCATTTTTTTTGCCCTTGTTCCAGTTAAAATTGGAAAATTGCCTGAGAAATAATTTTATTGTGTGGAGAGTTACTATGAAAACATACTCTGCTATTTTTCATTGACCTCTGAAATGAACTCCCTAATTAAGTGCAAATGGGAAACTGACTTGGAGCAGGTTGTCTCTAATCTTGGACAAGACAGACACAGTAAAGTTTATGAACTTGATAGACTGAAGCTGCCAAAAGTCAATTTTGCTTTTCTTCCATTCACTGCACATAGAATATCTATAACATGTTGCTGAAAAATATAAAAAAGGGGATTCCTTAGACATCTGTTTGCACTGAAAGTATTAAAAATAAAGGGAAAGGCAGATGATATTCCAGATGATAAACATTTGTGCAAGTTAATCTTTTATGCAGTAGCTTTTATCTTCTTAAAGAATCTTCCTCTTAATGAGTCGCACCATTATGTAAGAAATTGCACTCATAAAAAAATAGTTCCTGTATGCTGTGGAACTTATTCCTCCTGAACTTACATATGGGGGAACAGTTAATAGAGAAAAAGAAGACTAAGATAGATTGCAATATGCAAATTTCAGCTCTTGCTAAAAGTGAACCTAACTTTATGGTGAAGTTATAGGAAAATATGACTTCATTACAAATGATATGTGTAAGTAAGCAGGTAGAGCTACCTGAGATTTGCCACTGCAAATGAACAAAAATTTATGGCACTGTCTCACCTGGAAATGCCAGGCCAAGAGGCAGGTGATGCAAGAATGAAGAGCCCACCACATGGGTGCCCTCCTGTGGGGAACCAGGAGGAACAAGGCCAGGAGCCTGCTCTCCCATGGAGAGCAAGCACCCTGTAAGGAGGCGCTAAAGTTTGAAAACTCTGCCTAGTAAGGCAAAGGTTCGAAGCTCCTCTCCATTGGTGGGTTTCTCTCTTCCTGGTTTTCTGCCCAAATGATTAGTCCATTTTGGCGGTTTCCCAACGTTCTGTAAACCCTACCCCCGAGTTAGAACATAAAAGGAAGGCACTCGAGGACTTCTGGGTTCTTCGGAGCCGACAGTTCCTGAGTGAAGCGTCTCTGGAGGATCACTGGACTCTCGTCTCCATTTCTCCGCGTCGCCTGAAGAAGCTGCTAACTGGGAGGAGCTGCTTCCGCAGCTCCCCGCTATCGCCCCAGGCTCTTAAAGCCTTGCTGCTTAGCTGGCATCACAAAAGAGCTATCTCAAAGAGCAAAGAGCTATCACTTAGACAGCCTGTGCCGCCCAAAGCCAAAAAAGAACCCCAGCCATGGGACGAAACTCCAGCGAAGCTATACTCTCCTGTTACATGGAGTCGTTGGTGGGAGACAGAAATGACAGGATTCACCAAGGGTCATCAACAAACAGCACGATTTATAGTTCCAAACTTTCTTATACAGGGAGTTTAAATTTTCCGGGCTTGGACAGCAGATTGGCCAGGGTCTAGACACCACCCAGCTCCTTGGCCAGTGATGTGTCTGCATGCCAGATTGAATAGGCTTGGCTGAGGTCCCTGTTTGAGTCCAGATCTGTCCTATCATTGCTCACCCAGGGACTTGTTCTACTTCTTTTCTAGAATGGACCAGGCTAGCAAAATTGGGTTTATGTTATGGCTAGATTTATCTTGTCAAGCTACAGACTGGCTGTGCTGTGACACTCACCTTTTACACAATTTGAACAACGCCAGTCCTGTCCTGAAGGACCACTTGAAGTCCAAGGCTGGATGGAAGCTAGGCTTGAGAGTGCCCTAAGAGGTAGGGTAGGTAATCCTACAGGGTGCTGTGCCTCCAGGAGATCCCCATGGGTGCCTGTCACCCTGGTTTTGAGGATTTTTCTAAGCTTTCTGATTTGTCTTTCATATTGGAGTCAGAATTTTTACTTTGTACTATAAACAATAGCTTTGTTTTCCTAACTGTCCTTCGTTGTTTACATATTTTTAGGTAGAAGGAGAAAGTTGATTGACAGTTGTCTTGACCAATGTGGTTTGGGATGTGGGATTTCATCCTTCAATCCACAGGCACTTTTGGAAATGCGTAAAATTGAGTTTTGTAAATAAACTTGCTTTTTTCCCTGCTTTATTCATCACCTTGCCCTCGTGAAGTTCTTTCGTGTCATGTGGTGGCAGGTGCCCTACACTCATACAAGGCACCAATGCAGTGAGCAGGTGCTGGAGCTCCTTCAGCTCAGCCTCAGTCACTGTTCCCTTTGCCCAGCCTTGCTTCTGCTCTGCTCACAAACTGACCACAATCTTGTGCCTTACCCTTGTTTTATGGCTGTGATCTCGAGGCTAAATCCACTCTTGTCATCTCCACAACGTTCTTTCAGCTCATGTGCTTCACAAGGGAGAGGGCACTGCCAAGGCAGAGCTGACATCAGGCCAGGGGACTACAGAGGGTTTCTCTTACTCCTAAACTGTAGGGCATTAAGAGTAATGGAAAGCAAGAGGAATCCAAATACAACTGTGAAAGCTAAGATAACTGAAATATGGGCCAGAGAATGAATTTAGCTTCTGTCTGAAAATTTTCAGGGTTGTTTTTTTTTTCCAGACCTCTGGCTGCAGCTCTGTGACTGTGTTTCTGGCAAAAAAACAGAACTAGCAATGCTGATATCAGTGTGAATCTGATGGAAGATCAGGCTCACACTCAAGAGGTTTATCCATCTGTTTTATCCAGAAATATGTAGTCATCATGATCTGAAATGTATTTTTACCTATTCATGTACATTAAAATGTTGTTAAGTAAGAGAGATATGAAGTCTTTTCACCAACCCTCATAGCACATCTGCTAGAAAGATCACCTTTCATCAGAAAGGAACGCTTTCTTTATGAGTGACAAAACTCCTCTGAAATCCTTATTTCCCAGGGATGTATTTTTCCCTAGGAAAAAAAATTACTTTTGCCCCCCGGGTCTTTCCTAATAAGACTTTCATTTGGCTCCTCGACTTTACCCTCATTAGTGACTTGTCAGGCTTCTTGGGAGTAAAAATAAAGGGTCATATTCCTCTTTTAAATTTGCAAGCAGAGACAATCTAGAAAGTGGATTTATAAAAGCATGAGAAAACTGATGCTTCTCCCACTGCAACAGACCTTTGTGGTAAATGACTAATTTACACCAATGCAAGTGATATGAAAAGGAATATCTGCAGTGCTTTAGGATGAAGAAATGGGGCAAGAAATGCTAAGTGACGTGAGAAGGGTCATTAAGGCAGATTCTGGGCTAGGAATGTTCTCACATTTCTGCACTGCAGTGGATGTGAATATTTACATCATTTTGCTTTGCATTCAAGCAGTAGGTATTCAAACATGAGCACAGATTGCATGTAGTATAACTAAGGGCTGATTTCAGAGTTTTCTGGATACAAGGAGAGCAGGACTTCTTCTCTAACATAGATTTACTACCTGCCATTTGGCAAAAACTTAACTTTCCACTTTTAGCACTCTCCCTTACAAAATGCTGAATGGCTTCAATTCTCCTGGTGCCTAGAACCTTGTACCACACGGCCCTAAAGCACAGTAATATGGTGTGCATAACCAAAGTGGTATCTCACAAAAACACAGATGGTTCTTGCACTGAAGGTCAGTAGCAGTCACACATGGGCAGGAATGAGAAGACACTGCTGTAGAAGCTGCATGTAGAAACCATATCTCAATTTTACTCCGCTACAAAGCTGCTCCCTAAAACTGCTTTCAATAACAAATATCATAATTTGGTCTAGCAGATCAAAACCTGACATGCAAGTCCATCTGTGCCATTCAAAGCCCTCATGCTGCCCAATATCTTAAATCTACTGTAATGTGGTTTATGTGTAGTTATTAGTCCTTAGGGTTACACCACTTAAATCTTTCTTAGTACATTTCCCCTGTAAGTCAACCTTGGCTTTATTTGTCCTGACTTTGTCTTGATTTGGGCTCTATTGTGATCTTTCCCTCCAAATTTAATAGAAAGGAGTTCCTCACATTTATGGAACAAGCACCTGCTGAAGTCCCTTGGAAATCTTGAGTCCAAGAAGAACAATAAAAAAAAGCTTATCTTGAATGTAAGATTTGGTAAACTGATTTCTAGTAATAGGCAGAAGTGCATCATGATTCCAAATCGAGGTTTTCCCCAGAGTGGGCCCTGAATGTGAGGTGCCATGAGAGCATGAGAACACTTACCTAATAAACAGAGAGCCCTGTGACCGTTTCTCCACTGATTTTTTCACCTCATAAATATGTCATTTTAACTCCATACTTATTTTTAAGATTTTTTTTTCCACGAACTCTGATGAGATGGAAGTATCCTGGCAGTATTTAAAGACTAAGCTAGTCTTCCATTTGTTCTTTTGTTTGATTTTAAAAATATAAATCAAAAGAATCAGGTGCTGTTTTAGGCTTAGATATATGGGACCATCATGTCCCATCTTCATTTTGTCCTGAAGAGACTGGTTCTATCTTCAAGTGCTGCCATGTGAGAGAGAGAGTTCTGTTGGAGTTTGTCTCTGGTCTTTCAGAGCTGCAAATGCTTTGGAGAAACAGCAAGCAGTGGAATGAAAAGACTGGGAAGCTGTTTCAGACTCTATTGCAGATTTCCTCTGTTACTCTATAGGCAAACATTTAGGTGCAGGTTTTTAAAAGTCATCAATTAGGTATTTAACAAATTGGTTCTGAAAGAGTGATGGTTTGTACAACATCCAGCTGCTAATGTTGCACTCCCTCAGTTCATGGCTCCTACAGGATTCTGCAGCATGTCCTATAAATACTGACTTTCTATACCAAATTAATATCTTTTTAGTATTTTTTAAAATAAATGTTATCTTTTCTTCACATCATAATAAATTTAAATTTGATGCTGAACATGCGTACATTATTCAAAGGAGGACAGTGATTACTGGAAGACTTCCAAATAGGAAAGGCTGAAAAGGTTGAAACTGTTCAGCTTAGAGGAGAAAGGCTAATACAAGAAACACAAAGAAGAAATAATAATTTAAAAAACTAATAGAAGGAATAAAGATTATTGGTGTTTTGCATTTCTGTATACTTCAAAAGGGCCAATTGATCATCTTCTAGCAATTGGCTAGATTGACTGCGAGACTAAATGAACTTCTTGAATCCCACTGGGTAATTCCTAGAGCAGACACAGAAATGTGATGTGTGATGCAGGCCAGACTGAGGTCCTACAAATGTGTTCTCAGTCATTACTAATTTTAAGGGAGTGCAATGCACTCTTAAAGATTTGTAAAGTGCTTGAGATTCTCTTATACAGGGTGTAGAAAGTCGTAAGTGTATGCAAGAGCACGTGTGTCTGCACATGATTCTTTTAGAGGGTTTTAATTAATGGATAGAGACTTTTGCAAACAAATAAACACAACTATACATAGTTTCATGTCCCCCTGAATTAATCCATCTGGCCAGATCTCAGTGTCATGGACTGGATTCATTCAGGTAACAAAAGAGGAAAATAGAAGGATTAGTAAAGCAAAATGGAAAGTACAGGTTAACATGGGGAAGCTGAAGGTGTCTGGAGCCAGTCAATAGAAATAGATAGTGTGTCAGACTTTGTCCCAGTATCTACCTAACAGAGTTCCATCAGAGCAGTATCTGTGGGCTCTGTACCATGTGATGGGGAAGCTTGCAGACAATAGCAAATAGCTCCCAGGCAGCTATCTTCTCTCTTCTTTGCCTTGTTTTCAGTACTATTGCCACAGCAGCAATGATTGTGTTGCATGTGGAATAACAGCTTAATCATGTCACATTTCTGTCATGCCTTGACATTGGCTTCAAAAGCAGTGATTTTCTATCCTAAATAGAAGTTATAAAACTAGGTGTCTCCCAGGGGAAAAAGTATGATAAATAGAGGATATTGATTTAAAAAAAATAGGGGAAGGTAAAGTTCCTTAAATATTGCTAGCTTGGGAGTTCAGCCCTATGGTTAAAGAGCACTTGACAAAAGTGTTTCTATGCTTAAAACTTTTAGCAAATGAGGCAATATTTCATCAGGGTTTATTTATCATATTCGGTATGATCGAGCTCAGTATGATCGAGTTTAGTAAAGGAGATAAATACAGAGTCTAATTGTTCAAATCTCAACCAGCTGGTACACAGGCAGCCTTTTCATTGCTGCTTAAACAGCAAAATTGTGACTCCTTTTACTCACAGAGAGTCAGAGTTGCTCACAGAAATGGCTGTGGTCACAAAAGCCATCATACTCACTGCTTGCCAAGGGAACTCATCCCAACCCCCAGGAGTTTTCAGTGCCTGTGCTGTCATTGCCAGCAAGCTGTAGAAAAGCATCAAAAGGAAGATGTGTGACTAGAAATTGAGAATGGACTTAAAACTCCTCAAAAAGCATCTGAAGACCAAACCTGACATCAGATGGTTGCAGATGTGAAATCTGTCTCACCCTAGTTTTCACTCAAAGCCTTTCTCTTGCATGATATAAATGCATAGATTCAAGCAATACAGAGCTGCAAAGTGAAGGCTGTACCGTACTCAGAAACTCATAGTTTCTTCCATGTCCTTCTCCTTACCTTTCCCCCAGATTTAATAAAGTCTCTGCCTCCTGAGCGCAGTGAAATTTGACTTTACTGATCATGATTTTAATGCCTCCATCTTCAACCCCCTCAGTTAGATTCCTGCTGACTTCAGCAGCACAAAATGAGGCCTTCAGTGATGTCTTCTTAAAAGTCATTTTTGATATGTGCTCATCTGTTAACCTCTTCTTCCTCCTCCTTTTGGCTATTATTGCAGCAAAGAAAGATTAAATCTAAGGACAAGACCTTGAAAAGAACCATGGTATTCTTGGTTTCACTTGCTGGTACACAAAAATCTTGAGAGTGTGGGACTGCTTTCCAGGTACACAAACCACATGCCAAAGTCTGAGTGGACTTTATCAGGAAGATGGCTCAGTTCTCTGCTTGTGCCTGACTAGTCCAAAGGGCTTTTCTCTAGTCCAGATCAGGATCTGCAATCCTTTAGAGAATTGTTCAGGAAATTAAATTTCTTTTTCTCTGAAAAAATGCATACTTTTTTTTTTTTTATTTCAGCAAAATCAGCCCCAGTCAAAGACCAGAAAAAGCAGCCTACCAAGCCCTTCTGTTTCCATTACTGAAAACAAAACAAAAACCTCCAAAAAACCAAAACCATATTCAATTTGCTAGCAACCTCAAGTATTGTTCCTAGGACTGAGTTTATTTGTTTGTTTTAAAGTTCCTCGTAGCTAAATGTTTTCATCTAGCTTTTAATGAACAGGGCCCTGGACTTGCTGTTGTTGAAGGCAACAGGAGGTCTGTCACAGGATCAGTCCTTAAGTGATCAAAATGTGGATTTCCCCAGACAATCTCTTGTATAGGAATAATCTACATAAAGTTAGATGTAGTTTTTGAAAAAAGACATTGAATAGCAGGCAACTATTGAAAAGACATTGAATAGTAGGCAGCAGATTTTCTCAGCATAGACATCTGTAAATCAACAGACTTCCAGTTTAAACAAAGCTTGTCAGAAGGATATTCTTTTTGGCTTCAAATAGTACAGATAAAGATGTTTCTTTCCATAGCACCCAGGACAGTGCTGACCTTCCTCAGCATTTTCATGCATCGGTATTGACCTGTTCCTCTGAAATCACTAATCCTTGACTACTTCTGAATGACATAGAATATTAAAAGAAATTTCCTCCTGAGCCCAGTAAAGAGCTTGAAATCCTTCCAACTCTGCTAGCCTGCTAATCCTTAAATTATATATGTTTTTTTAATCTGGTCTAAGTGGGTGTCTCTGCTTTTAGTCACTGACAGACATGCTTTAATTTTGGTCACTGTTATCCTGGAATTTCTTCTGCTGTACAGTGAATGGTAAAATATCTCTCTATGCTTATCATGTGGCGACCCTAAAAAAAAACGTAGTCCAACTTTGAATTTTTTTTTTTTTAATGGGTGCTTAGAAACAGTCCTGGGGCTGTGCAAAAAGACCTCCCAGACATTTAGGCTTCAAATAACAATTCTTTGAGTCTTCTAGAACATATCTGTCCTGGAACTTTATTTAGGCTCAAATTTAGTACCTGGATTTCACAACCTTAGTGATCTACCTGTGGCTCACAGGGCCAGTACTGGGAGCCAGCAGGCATTCTGTCCCCTAGTAAATTGAGCCAGTTATCTAAATCCAGTCTGCAGAAATCTAATCTTAGCCAGAAATTTGCACCATTTGTCAGCACGCAACTCTTCCTTCTCCTCTCAGAAGTTTTCCAGATTGCATGTATCACATTTCATTAGGGACTCCTCTCAATTTTTGGGTACTTTTTTTTTTGGTTGTTGTTCTGTTTGGTTGTTTTTGGTTTTGGCCAGCTCTGTCAAGAGGTTTCATAAGATAACTTCATTAAACTTAAGGAAGTTACCATACTGACAGTTTGCAGTTGTGAAAGGTGTAGTGACTTGGAAAGTCTAACTCCTTGTCAAAATGAAATGTGCTAGTGCTGTGTGTAAAAACCCACTGGCCCCTCAGGGAAAACAATGAAAATATTCAGCAAAGATACAAGCCTGCCTTTGTATTGTGTGTTTTCTGTTTCTCCTCTTCTATCTTTTTGCTGTGGAGGCCCTCTGATAGACTATTAAGGTTTCAGTTTTTTATTTAATTGGTAGAGCAGAGCACAGAACTTGTCTCAGTATTTTCAGTTTTTTACATGGGAGCATAACTGCTCAAAGTAGTTAAACTTCTCTCATTTGCAAGCAATCTCAGGTGACTAAAGGAGTTGTGCTACATGGCAGCCTCTGTTGCAGCGTCCAAATGCAGGTCCGTGCACTGACTCACACCAGGGTCCTCATGCGCTCCTAGGGATTCCCAAGATGTCTGGAACTAAGGAACATCTGTGCTAGAGCAAGTTCCCCCAGGACCTAGGTCTGTGAAAATGTTTCCCAACAATATACCTGTTGTAAGGGGTTTCTTACATCAGACACTTAACCTGCAAGTGTTTATACTGGTTCCTACATCTAAGCATGTTACACTGGAATGAAAATCACCTTTTATAAAAGGCAGAGGAACAACCAAGGAAAAGAGACAGTGCCTCTGGCTCTTGCCTTCCCTGTGCCCATCCCCACCACTGTGGAACAGGAGCAGTTGCTGGTGAACTGTTAGCCCTTCTGTGCTCCTGAAGCCAAGATAAAGGCCATTTTTCCTTAGGGGCTTGCCTTTTTCTGTAGGTGATTCCCGGAATCTGAACAATGCACACGGCTTTGCATAAGACTGAGCTCTACCTGAGTGTGCCTACAAGGGATAGACTACACCAAACTCCACGAGCTCCTAAAGAAGGCAGTTACTCCCTCTTCCAATTTCAGGATTCATTTGCCGATAAGAAATCCCTATGTTGATCTTTGTGGGAAACGCTGTAGGAGGGAACATACACAGTTCTTCAGAGGACAATACTTCACCTTGACTTGTACCTTAAACCTTTAAGAACAAGTTGAGAGATTCTACAGCCAAAGAAAGGAGTCAGTTCTGCAAAAGCAACAGCTTAGTTCTCCTTCCATCCAGTCACATTGCTGTCTTGCAAGAAGGCTGATTGATGCCTTCAAAGACCTCAGTGAAACTAATGCATTCTTTTTTTTTAACTAAACCAGGGTTTCTCTTCTTTGTTTCTATCGAAGTGTACAAGGTACTTTGGAATGTTAGACTGCATTTTGAGGGAAGAAAATCCTTCCTCACTGCAGTAGCTGATTGGGTTGGACCCTGACAAAGAGGAGCTTTCAGAGTTGATTTTTCTTTCTGAAAAGTTGCCATTATTTTCCCTAACCCATATTAGAAAGTTCCTCTAGATTGTTCACGCCCAGCCTCAACTACTCTTATGACAGCTTTCTGGAGGTGGGGATGGTGCTGGTTGTACCCAGGGTGAACTACTGGTCCTTGCATTTTGGCCCAAATGTGCCTCTGAGATATGAACCACTATTAAAATCTAGTCTGCTGACTCCTGAAAGGAAGATTGACAGGTAGAAGTTCAAGACGACTGTGTCTGGCAACACTTTCCCTGCCCTGCTATTACCAGGCAAATAACAGCACAAAATCTTCAGTGATAAGGCAGTGTGTTCTATGAAGCAGGAAGCATAAATTACACAAACATAACAGTGGACCTCTAAAAGCCTGCATTGTGAAAGACATTTGCTGACTTCAAAACACGTTGTCCTTTGAATTTTTCCTCATTTCTTCAATTTGTACTCATTGTTCTTAAGAAACCCAAAGAAGAAATAGCAATGAAGTTGCATCAGACAACATTAAAAACAGCAGGAAGTCAAAGCCAAATAAGCCTGTTAGAAATTAATTTGTTCTTTTTTCTCTTTTTTCACTGAGGAGCCAGTTATCATCTATTGATAAAGCAAGAGGGGTTATTGATAAAGCATCTGGGAGCAGACAATAGTTTTCTTTCTGTTGCTACACTGCTGCAGCTCTGACTTTAAATGCAGCAGGTGCACATGTCAGCATGGTGTCCTCCCTTTACCCCGAAGGAACCCATAAAGGAAATTTAGGTGGGGGTGGATGATACAGCTGTCTGTCAATTGCTGCTAATCCACTAGAGGCCATTGTGACACAGAGTAAAGGGTGCTTGGCAGAGCACTGCACTCCGGTGCTGCTTGGGCTGTCCTCTTTGCTCAGCTCACAGTGAGGAGTCGAGGAGTTTATTTAGTGGTTATTCAAGGAGCAGCAGAGTGGAGAAGTGATTCCCCTGGAAGTTGGGAAATTCCCTATGTATTATGGAGGAAATTCTGCTGGGCAGGAGCATTGACTTGTGCGTGTAGTTCATGGAGTGTATCTTACTGTGGTGTTTTGGACACGACATGCATTACTGGACAGTTATTTGAAATCTATAAATATTCCTGACAATTTCTTTTTTATTTAGTGTTTTTTAAAAAGTGGCTGCCTAAGGATTGTTGAGGAAATACTGTGGTGGCAGTTAGAAGTCGACTAGTTTTCACTTTCTTGCTCATCTGTGAAAATTGGTGAAGGAAAAGGTGATTTTTGAAGAAGGTGTTTCGGCTGGGATGGATGGTGAGTTGTCAGAAAATTTAAATTTGCTAGTGATGCAAAGTGAATCCTGGCAACTGGAGAAGGGGAGAAAAGAAGTAAAATCAGGACAAATACAGCTGTCAGGAAGATAAGACAAT
Source organism: Hylia prasina (assembly GCA_013397195.1). NCBI lineage: Eukaryota > Metazoa > Chordata > Aves > Passeriformes > Sylviidae > Hylia > Hylia prasina. Next base: position 22,721 of record VYXD01008701.1, on the reverse strand, counting down.
AGTCAGAAAGGAAGAAAAAGGAATATCCACGGGGGCAAGGCTTCTTGCCATATAAGCCTGTACATCAGAGGGCAGACAACTGATGATCTTTAACAACTCCTAGGCAAGCTGTCAGAATAAATATCCAATGTATTTTATTTATCCCTGTGGTTACCTGAAGACATGGAAACAACATTGAAATGTTTTAAGTCAGTCAACCAGCTCTGGTCTTCCATTGAAGAGGAACAGTGCCTGTTGGCTAATTAACATTAGTGAGATGATTCTTCAACTCTTTTCTGCTATGTACTATACACTACAAAATACACACAAGACTTTTTTTAAAAATAAATACATATATGTAGGTATTATTTTAGAAATCTATAGAAAGGTTTAACAGCTCCAGTAAAAAAATACCAGAAAGAGAGAAACAGTGCAGTGTCATTGTGGCAAACAGATTGTTTCTTGTGGTTGCAGTATCATAACCTTTCTTGTGCTGGGATTTAGGGAACAGCAAGCCTAATGAGCCTTTCTCTGATCTGCCTGAGAGTGACATGACTGAAGAACAATTCTACTGTAGTCAACAAACCTGATAATCATGTAAGTTGGTGTATGTGGATGTAGGCTTAGGCTCCCAGTCTCAGGGAAAACATGGAGATTGCCTTTCTTACCTCTTTTTCTTGAAGCACCTGGAAACACATTCCTGTGTGGAAAATACATCTCTGGAAAACAGGATAGCAGGATGTCTGGAGGGATTGATCCCACTTGTTTTTAAGGCACTGGCTGCTCGCTGTGTGAGGGTGTTGGGAAACCTGGTCAGAGTGTGGCTGTCAACATCAAGTTGAAAATTAAGGAAAACACAGAAAACTGATTTATTACTCAGAAATTTAATTTTTTATTTATAAAAGTTTACAAGTGTGTTTTCAGACAAGAATATTCCACGGAGTCTGAGAGAGAGAGACCAAAAAAGAAATGCTTCCTAGATAGGCAGATTTTTTTTTAAATAGAAATACATTAATTTAATGAGTAAAGTATTGAGTGTGCACTGTAGGCCCTGTGTTTTTAAAGATTTACAAAGCTAATATAATATGAATCCAGCCATATAATCCTGTGTTCAAAAATGTGAAATAATAATAACAATGTAACCTCATCCTCTGTATTTCCTCATTTCCTTAGAGCCAGAGTTTCAAAAGGACTTAAAAAACATAGCAACAACACATTCCAACACTTCCCTCTGATTATGGGAAAGCACCTTGCCCTCCAAACCTAGGTAAGTGTTAACGTGCTCCATACCTCCAGCCTTTTCCTCCACAAGCTGTCAGAGGAATGGGTCACGTGTGTGTCACAGGGGTCAGGTCTTTATTTCAGCTTTTGGGCCTGCTTCAGCCAGCATTGGGAATTAGTCTTGGGCTTTGTTATCTGAAGAGGTTTCATGGGTTTCCACTGAAATACTGCGTGGTACTTAGCACTGCTACCAATAAGGTTTGGGGAATTGAACTCTGCAAATTTGGATATTAACCTGCCTACACAAGAGTGCATTTCCTTTTAGACTCAAAGGCAGGCCTCCAAGTTGGTCTTTTAAGTCATCTGTGAGACCTTCATCCTGTGACAACGCCACTCTACCTTCCCCAGGCAGATTCCTGTATCTACATGGCAGCCTTGGGCACTTTCTGGGCTTACAGACAGCCTCGGGGATTTATCAGCATGGAGCTTGCTGGAAGATGGATGGCTCAGAGAAAAGTGAGGGAAGAGTCAGACTTTGTTGGAAATGTTTAGCAGCTTCTCTTGGGAAAGCTAGAAAAAGCCAAAATAACTGACAGGAGCAGGAGCAGGCATGGTCAGACCTCTAATGCAAGTTCTGACTAAACTTGAAGGGCCCTGCGGACCTCAGTGAATCATAACAAAAATTTTAGTTTTCAGTAATGATCATGAGCATCTCTGCTTGTGCTGATTATTTTATGCATGATTCTTGGATATATTTATGGGTTGTTTGGGTTTGGTTTTTGGTTTGGTTTTTTTTTTTGGTGGCCCAGCGTAAACTGGGGCATTTAAGAAGCATTTGGCAGCTAATTTTGTGCAGATCTGGATCAATGATCTAACAATCCTGATCACTAAGTGGACAGTGCCTCCAGAGAAAAAAAAAAAAATAGTCTTTATTTAAGAAATATAAACTAAAACATGTTTATTGCTTTGGTGGTTTGCTTTATTTGAAGATATTTGGATCTGGTTTTCTCCTGTCTTAGAATCTTCTAGGGCAGAATCAACACCTTTCCTAGGCCACCTTGTTCTTAAGGACTTCTGGAAATTAATTTAATTGGATCCATTCCTTGATTTTCAAAACTGGGGGATGCAAAATTATTTTGAACTGTTGCTTCATTAACTAATTTCCCTAATCCTCTGAGGGATTTGGCTGTGCTTAGGATTTTGTAATAAATACTTAAAATACTACTCTCAAACAGTCTCCCCCCAGCTAGGATAAAGCCACAGCATCACCACCACCACATTTTGGTGACTTCAGCAGCACATGTTATGACAGAAATGCTTCAATCTTGAGAGTAGCCACTTCCCTATTTTTTAATTGTCTCTTTGTGACAAGAATGTTTGCCTTTCTTCTTTTTTAATACACATGAAACAAAATTCTCCATTACATTGTGCTTCAAATCTGCATTTTCCAGTGCCTGGAAAAGCCTTCTTCTCAGCCCACGCTGTAGCCTTCTGGAGTAAAGCTTTTTGTATGCAGTGAAGAGTGCATCATGCTTTGGCCATAACTGGAATGTGCATAGCTTTGTGAAGTTTCTCAGAATGACTCAGAGTGGAAGCAAATAAAAAACCACAGAGATATTTGTATCTTCAATGTGCTTCAAGTAACTGCATTATTACCACAGCGCCTCCCAGGCTTCCCATTTTTGCAGACTGCACATTGTCACCACTTCCTAAATAGCTGTGTTTATTTATTGAAACTCAAGAGTTTTATTTAACAGCTCATGTAAAAAGCACTTCTCTTTATCCATGTCATTTATCTCCAAATTTTGGTGCCCACAGCATGCCACCACAATCCCTATTAGACATGCATTGCAAGTAGCCTCATTTTTAAGGGAAACCAGTTGAAGCATTTGTGAAAATCATACTTTTAATTTCTTTGGTTGCCTGGCTTTGAAATTAGGACCCGACTCAAGAGTGCAGTTAAAATGTCAGGTGATACGAGACTCTCAGGCTGTGGCAAGGACTGCAGTCAGAACTTTCATACAATTATAAATAGAGCACAAGCTTGAGTGAAGGGCTGGATTTGAGGTTTTGTTGCCTACAAGTGACGCGCATGGAATTGAGGTGAGGTTGCTGTAGGAATGCAAATTATGTGGTCATGTCTCACTGGAGGGGGGAAGTTAAGGGCATAATTCCCATCAACCTTTCCCAGGATCCCAGCACTGGCACTTAGATTTGGAAATGCTATTTTGGACATTGTCATGTGTTCACTTATTTAATCCCAGAGTCAGTGAAACGAAATGTTTCAGGAGAAGCTGGGAGCTAGTTGGAATTTTGACATGAGAAACACCTGAGATCTCTTCCCTTACAAAAGGAGATGTGTTAAAATTATTTTTTGTCTGTGGCAGACCACACACTTGCTGCCATCATCTTGAATGCCATGTAACTGGTGCTGGAGGCAGTAAGGTAGACACGCAGAGGGCTGGCTCTGGAGGAGCCACAACAGCAGCTGAAAATCTGCCTGGGGTGGCTGATGGCTGTTGTGTCAGAGAACGACAGCACTCCTGGTATGAGCGATGAACAGCAGTCAGTTGGGGGAGTGGCACATTTTAGGTTTTAATTTTGCAGGTTGAAGCCCCTGCCTAGGCTACAGTGTCAGCCAAAACCACAGAATTTCAAAACGTGTCTTAACAGCAAATCGAAAAATCAATATGCCTTTCTCATTTTCCTGGAGCATGACAAAAAATGCAGTTAATCAATAGGTGTCTTTCTGTCCATTTTAGGGGGCACTGTATAAGATTCTGATGGGCGAAAGTAAAGAGAGGGAAAATGAGGAATCTACTCTCCTGCAGAAGGCACCTCTCTGATAAGAGATCCATGCCCTGTAAATAGATAAAGCACTGCAGTCTTGCACTTCAAACCCCAGCAGAAATGCATGTTAAGGACTATCTAGTTGAGCTTATTGCTGCATGGGAGATTGAGTAAGTAAATACCAAACTGTAAACCTCTCTATTTACAAAAGGGCACAACAATAAATAAAAGCATAGTAAATAGTGAGAGCTTGGATTGACAACACAGCAGAAATCTTGGTTGGTAGCTGTACTTCGATGGCCAAGGAGCTAAGGGCACTTCTATAACAAAACTGTGCTCAAGAAAACATTGGCAGATGGAAGGGAAATGATAAGCGTGTAAATTATTTACACAATTTTATTCAGCTACCTGTAATGGTGGTTTATAATGAAAATAGGAGGCCACATTTGATCTCTATATGAGTGCAGCTCCATGGATCTGCCTTAGAAGTTACAAATAATTTATCTGAAGATAAATTACAATGTTTAAATTATTTGTTATTAGCATGGATTACTGTTAATTCACATATAAACACTTTCTTGCACTTTTCACACATTCAACAATGGAAGTTTTGCAGACAAAATCAAAAATACAGTGTCTGAGTCAGCCTGCTTCTACCACTGTGTTACTGAAATTTCTAATCATCATCTCATGACAATAGTTTCAAGGGATTTAAGGAAAAGTAGCAGAGAATACACTTTTCTGTAATTTACTATTTCCTGTTATTCATCATACCATTTTTTTCCCAAATTGCTTTGACTTTTTTTCAGGAGTATCATATATCACAGTCCAACTACTAGTGACCCTTTTCCAGCTGATATTCTTCTGCCTTTGTGCATTGTTTATTACTGTTTCACTGCAAAGACAATTAGAAAAGGTAAAGCAAGAGACAACATGACTGGGTAGGAGAGTTGACTAGAAGGCTCCCTCTGTGGGGCTTTGTTTGGTTTACCAAAACCCCCAAATATTTAGTTAAGAACTTTGGATGTCATGGAACTGGTAAATGAAATTCTATAGTGCGGGCTGCATGGAAAGTCAGACTAGATAGTCTGCTCATCCTTTCTGCTTTTATGACATCTCAAATCTACTTCAAATCTATTGAGACCACTGGCAAATGTTAAGCACAGCCCCCACCAAGTACATTTGGAATGAGTTCACCTTTAAAAAAGCATAGACAATGATATTAAAGCAAAGCAAATATGAAGGTGGCAACATCAAGAAGTAAATGCAAAGTAACAAGTAACATGAAGGCTGGCTAAGGTAGGAGTTTGCATTAACTGCTTCACCTTCAAAGCTGGTGAGTGCCACAAGCTCTCACTTTTTTGTGGTTTGTTTAGTAGACGATGAGAAATAAGGGGATATTTTCAGGGGGAGGGGGTGTTGCTACACGTAAATAAAAAACAAGCCACTATGTTATGATGACAGAAATTACCATCTACAGAGGACAATATGAACATATTGAAGGCAGTCTTTCAGAGTTTTTGGATTCCTACCCATGGGTTTTGATATGTAATGTTAGTACCATTACAACTAGGTCACTTGAACACATAGATGAGGAAATACAGATTAGGGTGCAATGTTTATCACCTCTTTTTCAAATCTACTCTTTTCCTACGTATTTATGTGCACTTGGGAGCATTCAGCATTCCCAGAAGTTATGTGAGGAATGACCGCACTCTTAGTAATCTTCCTATTGTGGCAGAAGATGATAAGATAATTAATGAGCTAGCTGGAAGCTGGAAATTTCACATTCAGTTTCCAGCACTGACACAATCTTCCTGTATGACCCTGGGTAAGTCATGCAATCTTTCTGTCACCCAGTTCCTCATCTGTGCTTTGACTGTGAAAAAATTTCTGTTTATGTCTCTGAAAAAGCATCTCTACTGTTGCAGTTGCCAAGTGCATCCTGATCCACAGCACACTCTTTAATGTCCCTCTGTGAGTTGCACAGCACACTCACAAGTCAGCCTGACTGAGTAACCAGAACTCACCCACCCAAAGTTTTTTAGCAACTTGCAAGTACAACAAGGAACAGGTTTGGTTCTGAGCTACCACTCCATGAGCTCATGTCCCCGTTGGTGAGTGGTAACAACTTGATGAAAGTGTTACCAAGTGTACTTGTAGTTTTGTGAAAAGAAATTTACTCTAAACTCGACCAGTTCTAGGAAATGGGAAGTGTTGTCAGGCATGTAATAATTACACAGCTTGCCAGCAATAAGTGCAGGAGACCAACAGTGCAGTGCACAGCACTCTGCTGGGTGGAACCAACATGTTGGAGCTGTGCCACAAAAGGTCTTCTCTTTCAAAAGGTCTTCTCCTTGCCCACATTAAAATGTAGATAATAAACGCAACAGCTGGAGGAGCAATTCAAGCTTTCCTTGGAGTCACACCTTTCTACCAATCACCCTGAGGAACAGCTGGAATAGAAATAAAAATACAAGAGGCCTCAACTGAAGAGGCTGCTTGGAGGTACTAACATGACATCTGAGAAAGGGAGACTCTCCTTTGTTGTCACATTTTTCCTTTTACGTGTTGTCTCAACACCTCAGCAATAGTAGAGCAAGAGCAGACACTGGACCATCCCTTCATGAAAACCATGAAATAGGAATCAACAGCACATCTCTGCATTTCAAGGGCTGCTCAAACCCTTTTCTTTATTAAAAGGCAAGGACTGATTTTTCTCTATTTTCACAGATATCCAAGTTCTCTTGCTGGAAACTGGCTTTTCTCCAGGATTATGTGATCCATGTACAGTGAGCATTTTTTCTTTATTTTTCATCTAATTTGTGGGATTGCCTGAAGGGTGCTCCCAGTTTCATCACAATTCTTTTGTTTTGTTTGTTCGCTGAATTGACAGGAAATGTCCACAATTTTTCCTGCAGTGGTGAGCTGTGACCAGTCATGGATGTCACACGGAGGACGTGAGGAGCTGATCCTGCAAGGCAAAGTCACTGGGACTTGAGAGTATGTTGGAGATTTTTTGCCTTCACTGACAGGACTTCCCAGAGTTGTAGGATGACTGGCTCTGTGGCATTAATCTGGTTGCTTAGTCTTTATCTTCACCCCATGACCTAAGCCTGCTGATGTACACAGCCGTCTCAAAGACCAGCGATATCTACTTAAATGTTTAAATGATTTTAATATCTGAATCTGTATTTATTTTCAATGTACATTAAAATGCTTTTCTAAAAAATAACTTATGATAATATAATTGTCCTTATCTTTCTTTTTGTTGCCTTATCTCTTTGTTACCATCATTAATAACTTCTCATTATTGATAATGAGAGTCATATGACTGACTGAATTTCAAAAGGATTCATTCACATGCAACCCCTCTGTTCCTACTGTCCCCCTTTTGTCCAGAGATACCCACAACAGTTCTGTTTTTCTTTTGCTTTTAAGTTTTCCCTATCCATAAGGGAGCCTTATCCACCTCTTGGTGCAATGGGCTATGTTTGCAGCACATCTTTAAATCCAAGAGCCTCCATTCTTATGTCTAGCCAAAACCCTAGGAGAGTCTCTAGCACAGATGAACTCCTGGGAGCAATATTTTACTATCAGAAGGGCATGTCCTACCTAGGGAGACAAATCTGACTTATTGCACTGGAAGATAATTGTCTGCACCCCCAAATGGCCTGTGAAGGCCTTGAAGAGGTACCTTGCTAACTCGTGAAGGGCAGCTGTTACTCCGTCAGCATGCAAGAGCTCCAAAGTAAAAATACCAGACATATGCTTTTTCAATGTCCTAGGAGCTTCAAGGGGTAAACAAATTCATTTCCTTTCATTTTGCGTCCATCTGATTGCTTTTAAACATAGTGAGGATCAAATCTTTCCAACACTGATACCTATGGCAAGCCTCCCTCTGACTTCCACAAGACGGGAATTTGGCTCTCAAGAATGAGTGTCTGGGGAGGATGCATTGAAATAAATGGTGATTGTCAAAGCACATTGGAATTTAGAGCACATTTGTTGCAAAGATAGAAGCTCACTGGGGTATCTGATTGTCAGAGTCAATTTTATTTTCCTTACTGCACATATGCACATATTTGAACCTTGTCGTGCTGCAAAGGGAAATACCTCATTAGATTTCACTAGGGTTTTTTCAGAGTTGTTTATACACTACAGTCATTAAAGATCTTTTTTTTTTAATAAATGAAATACTGGAAAGGCCTGTTCTATCAGGAAATCGAAGGAAGTGCATTTATCCCTGGTAAAGATGAAGCTCTATTTTATAAGGTGCAGAAAGCCTGCAATGTGTGGTTTTTTTCAAATAGTTAAAAGATTTATAGTGGTAAATGGTTTCTTTAAATGGTTTCTTTTTCAGTCTCTTGATCATATTAACTGCAACAAAGCAAAGGTTACAAATAAAAAGAAGAGTAAACCAAGAGCATTTCTACATTCTGTATTTTCAATTATGATTTTAACAGAAATGAATCACTTGTCCTTTTTTCAAAACAGTTTTACTTCCCTTTTCCCCACTGGACATATAATTTTGATTTATAAACACAGCAATCTGGAGCAAAGGGAAGTTTTAAGCACTGTGCATATTCCTGCTGAGGCCTAGAATTATTTTGCTTAGAATTTTTATCTTCCTTCTTTATATTTTCAGGTCAATTTTAGCTTTCCACTTCAGAGCTGAAAAACATGGTTGCAGATGACATTGTTTGCCCATTTGAAATTCACACAGGCCTAAGATTACATCTTGCATGTAAGGCCCCATTTTATAAACATGGTGATGGGTTCTTCCAGTCAAAATGTGCTTTTAACTGGGATAAACCTGTCTCCCCATGTTAAGACTTATAAATCTTCTCCACAGGGCTATTTACAATCCAGCTACTGCATGCTTACTTTATTGACTCTGAATGAATAAATCAGTTTTCCACATCACCCCATTCTCTTTGCTGATGTTTTGATTTGGTGTCTTTCCAAAAGTCTCTGATCATAGACACATGATTATAAAACCATCTCTCGCACTGAAAACTATTTAAGGAACAAGGGATGGAATTAACTTCTTTCAGATATTGTTTTACACTGCACATTTGAACTTGGGGATATACATTTTTCACAGGGCTCGTTTCTGCTGGGCAGTACACTCTGATAAGACTGCAGAAATTAAATGAGGGTTTTTTTCATCATTCACTGCTTGGCTTGAGCTTCCACAACACAAAATCTCTGTCTTTAACTCAAGCTGGGGCTCTTTGAGTGGATGCAGGTGTCTCTCCTCTTTAAAGATTTTTAAAACTTTTAAAATAATTTCATAGGTTTATTTTGATAAAATTGGGAAATTTTTTTTCTGCTGCACTGCTCACGTGGAATTTTGCTGAACTATGAGAGAGAAAAGGATTGGCCGTCAGAGATTTACAGTAGGGTGGTTTTTTTCTATCTAGGAAATCCAGGAAAGTATTTTTATTCACAACTTGAAATTTGAAAAGGCTGTGGGAGATCCCTAGGAAAACACTTTGTGTACTGAGATCAGAGACTGGCTTGTGTCTCAGCAATAACATCTGTCATTTTCTCCTCATAACTCTAGGAAGAAAGGGATTGACATGAGCATTTCTAGATTTCCACTAGAATGTAATCCTTTTTTTTGAATCCTAGGTGGAATTAAAAACTAGAGGGAGCCTGCAGAGCACAAGCAGCATCTAGTGATGGAAATAACATGGAGACATGAAGGCAAAGCGTTTGATTTCACAGGAAAAGAGCCCCTGAGATTGGAGCATGGAGGGGTTCAAACCCCAAGTAAAGTCTCTGCTCATTTTCAAAGACAAAATCCAAATCTTAGTATACAGCTCATCCAGAGGTGAAAGGCCACTGCAGCATGATGTTTGACAATTCCCCTTGTAGAACAGGTACAGCACTTGTAAATTTTGCCTTTTATTAGGATGTTGTAATCAGAAAAGGGCAAGTGTTCTTTTTAGTTTGAGAGAATGGTAGATAGCTGAAGGGAATGTGAGATGTGCAGAGACCTGCAGATGAGCTGTCTTGGGAGGTCTTGCTGTCATTAGTCCTAATGACTCAAAGATCTGTGATATCAATATTATCTGTTCCAAGCAATGTGTCTTTTTGTTTATGCTCAGCTAAGGCCTGTGCATCTAAAAAGTTTGCACTGAACTTCCTGAAACCAAATTTCTATGTTTTACTATCTAGAATAGAGAAGCACCATGCTTGCCCATGTTATTCTTCAGAGAATATAACAATATTCTTCCAAGATAATCTGATTTTTTCATGCACTAACAATTGTAGCTTAATTATATTAACTCCTTCGTAACATGCTTGGAAAAGAAATCAGTATCTATATCACTCACTGAAAGCCCAGACAATATCTCTGTGTACATGGCCTGTGCACAACTCAGTGGTAGCACCCAAGACATCAGGGAATTGCATTGAATTCACCATTTAACTTCAAGTAAAGTCACCTAAAGATAGAACTGACTCAAGCTGGTGACACTGCTGATCTTAAGCTTCCTGCCTTTGTGTTTTCCTGCTCATCCTTTACTGGAATAAAACAGAGGAGAGATTATGTAGGTGTCTTGTGCTGATGAGCCCCTCAGTCGCACCCTTGGTGAGGGTTATATCTTCCCTCTGTGGTTTGACTGACACTCATCTATCTCTAACCCTTTCCTGAACTGCCTTAGTGAGGAGCACGGTTGCACTACAGTCTCACTATCTAATTGGTGATGGTTTATTCAAAAGAGAAGTGAGGACAAATTCACTCACTTAAGATCTCAGTTGTACTCTTTTTCTCCCCACTGGCTTTACAAAACAATGGCAAGGCCCTTAGAGAGACAGAATAAATCAGATAAATCTGGGCCTCTGTTTTACTTACAATATTTTCCTACAACAGCTGTTAATAAACATCACCAAGGCACCAATAATACAGCTAAAAAGGCTAAAAAACAAGCCAGAGAAAGTCCAGCAGTTCTCCATTGTAGAGAAAAACAAGAAAATTCAAAATTTGAGGCACATTGTCTCTCTGGGACTATTTCAGATGAGAAAATTTGAGTCTGGAACAAGACAATAGAACATTAAAACCCCAAAGAGCAGTAACAGACAAGAGATTAACTTAAACACCTCCTAAAAATAAAGAATTTGACTTTGTCATGGAAAACACTGACACCAGCATGTGACCTATCACAGAGGCACGGAGATATAGTGCAGAAAGATAGTGGGGATACAGAAAGAACAATGATACCACAAGTAAAACAACAGTTATGAGGAAAGCTGAAGACAAATGGCAAGACAGCATCAGCAACAGATGTTTTCCCTTAAGGTCATAAATGAAAACAGAAATCCTGATGCACAGGAGCTTTTCCGGAGAAATACGTCTGTATCAGAGCGTGAAACATTAGTGAAAGAAAAACAGAGCACCAAACACCAAGAATAAAAGCAAAGCAGTCTCCTCTTTTTGCAAGGAGAATCAGGGCAGAGGCCCAGGTAGCTGGTGATGAGCTGTTGCTTGCGGAGAGACAATCTCATCTCTTCCTACCAAGACGATGGGAATGGACCCAAAGGGCTGGGTTCTGGTGATGGCTGGATGATTCATTGCTCAGGGTACCTGGCACAAGATTTGGCCTGAGATTCTTGTGCCTAGGATGAGAAGGACAGCACTGCTGATTGAATGGACTGAGGCAGAGAGCTGGGGTGGTACAAGGGCAGGAAGCTGGGGCCCCTCACCAGGAGGCTGCCAGCTAAAACTGTCCTGGCTAAGTTCATGCTCTGCTGGTGACATTCCTGGATGGCCTCTGGGCTGCAATTCAGGCCATGAGGTGCCCTTTGGAAGTCATAACAAGTTGTATATGAAGTGCCAGAGCACAGGCTGGGCTCAAAGATTTGTTATCTCATTCTAGCCAGCGACACACTGCGGGCAGCTGTGGCCTGAGCACATCCACAACCCTGATTTTCCACACAGACCTCTGTTCTTTATTTTTTCCCCACAACATCCACACTTGATCTCTGCTCAAGAAAAAAGCAGGGGAAAGTGCTTTCTCAGAGCGCCTCTTGCTCAATACTGACATTATCAGTTTATAATTTTCTCAGGGCTATTGGGTGTCTGGAAGAGGGAATGGCTGGGATCTGAGTGTACCGTTTGAGCCTAAACCAAACACTTCCCCGCATTTTGCTCAGACTATCAGGAAAGGTAATTTAGCACCTGGGGAAGATAGGGTTTGGAGCTTGTATTTGTCACACCAGCCAGGCATCCCGGAATGGACCTACCAGATGAGATACTGTGTCACAAAAAAAGTTCATGGAGGTGTTAAGTGCAAAAGCATTCCCAAACCAATAGAATAGAAAAACCACAAAAAACTCCAACACTTTTGCCAGGAAAGAATAGTGTCTGTGTATTTTTCAAAATGCTGTTTGCATAAACAGCCAGGAAAGAAGGGAAACAGGATTAAAAAAAGGTACCACTGTGATGTTCACAGTGCTGATAAACTTGGTGCACATGCAGAAGAGCTCTGGAAGCTATCTGGTTGTACAGCCAGTGTAGGATGTGCTGTTCTGGCTCATGGACATACCTGCTCAGTAGCAGAGCTGCCAGAGCTTTCTGCTACTCAGCCTGACTGACTATCCGTGGAAAAAAAGAGTATTTGCATGTGTGTGTGTATGTTTGGATCACTGAATGAGGTGGGGGATGCAATTCCAATGAACCTAAAGGACTTAGGAGCCTGTGTCCCATTTTTATAAGTGACTCGTCGTGGATTCAACACAATGCCATGGCAACACCATAAAGAAGTTGCCGTTCCTCAGCCAAAGCACTATAACCACCTTGGAATGCCTGAGCTCAGAACTCATCCTACTCGTGTGGTGTAACTGTAGCCTCAGGATAGCCCCATCACAGACACAGTGCACAGGCAGCTCATCAAGGGGTGGGTGGTAAGTTGTTTTGTTGCCATAACTCATGTCTGTATGCCAGCACATAGTGTCCTGCTTTGGTTCTACATGCAGTTTTTGAGAGGATTCCCAAATTACTTAAATAACTTCTGGATTCTTGGAAAAAAAAAAAAAAAAGAATATGAAAAAGCTAAATGCTCACAGTTTGAATCAACAAGAGAGCTGAACATAAGTAGATTTGTGAAACATTATAGCACTGTTATTGTGGGTTTCCAATTGCAGAACCAGGAATAAAACTGACACAAGATATAATCAAAGAAGTAGTAAAAGCCTGGAAAAGAAATAATGTTAGCCAACATTGTTTTATGAACATCAGTCTCTTTGGACAGATCTGATTACATCCTCTGGTGAGATTATAACTCGCTTGATAAAAATGTCTACATAAATATAAGAGACATTTTAAGGCTTTTGATTATTACCGCATGACATTTAGGCTTTCAAAAATTACACAATATAATAGAGCATGTGATGTACTGAATGGTGTAAGGAGCCAAATAAACATCAAGGACCTAAAAACAGTCACCATCCAGGGCATGGGCAGGGAGGTGGGGTGCTCTAAACTCCTCTTTTGATTGGTCAGATATGGCTGACTGCTGAAATCTTTGTGGTTCAGGAACGAGAAAATTAGCCAGGTGTTTATAACACCTATTAAATGTCTGCAAAAAAAATCACTCACCCAGCCCCAGACTCATTAGCCTACAATGGCAATTAAACTGTCCCTTGGATATATCTAAAATAACCATTTTGGGGAGACATGAAGAGACAGTGGGATTCAGTTTCTCAAAAAAAAACCAAAAAAAGGAAAAGACCTGCTAGTTTGAGGAATAAATATTAGAGTGCAAATTGGTTTGTGTTTGGTTCCTAGAAACATTCTTTAGATCTGAATTTCTGAAATTCAAATGTCAAATTCAAATTTGAAATCCATTCTGCAAAAATATGTCTTTCTTGCTTTTATAATACTGTGGTACTGATGGTCCCTAGTTTTCCTTCAGTGTTTCACAGTCTTTTCAGGTTTTTTTCACCTATTAAACTTCTCAGTTTAATATGCTTCTTTCATGAGACATGAAGAAAATTTCTGTATAAGAGTTTTGCATGACCTGTGAATCATGAGGTTCTTCCATTATATTTATTGTTGCTTACAATGCAAACAAAATGATAAAGTTTTTTGTGGAGGAGGGCATTAGACACCTTGTGTTTTAATTTTAAAGTATCAAAAGATCCCTCCTGTAGGAGAGAGTAAATTGCAGTACCATTGTGAAAATTCTGAGAATGAGTATAAACAGAAGTGAAAGAGAGTGGAGTATTTCCAGCAGACATTATTTAGCAAACTAAAGACAGCACTTAGCAAACTAAAGACAGCAATTTTCTAAAAATAAAAATTAAAAAAATCCTGGGAAAGTCGTTCATTTCTTCTTAAAGCTATTTTTACTCATCATTTCTGTAGCAGAAGTACTGATTTTGTAATATATTGTGCTAATGTAGTATAGATGACATGTAAATCATTGGTTAATATTTTTCCTTGATGTTGTGCATTTCAGTGCACCTTTAAACAGATTTTATTGTAGGTTTAAACCAGGAAATTTGTGTAACAGAAACAAAAACATTTACAGATAACCAGAAAGTAGCTGTATAAAAATCTTTATTTGTAGTCCAAATCTTATAGACAGTGCACATTTTATAGACATTTTAAGGGGGAGGACCAAACAAGTCCTGGTTGTTATATAATGTGGTACAAAATTTGCTCAAATCTGCTCACCAGAGAGATTTCACTTGCTCACTCCAAGCATGGAAGGCCAGCGGCTGGATAGTGGAGAATTGAGCAGCAGTCTAACGTGCTAATGGCATGATTATCCATTTGGCTGATACAGGGCCCTGGGCAGGGGGCGTATAATAACAGGGTAATTTTTAAATTCAAGTTTGCATTCCTGAGGAGACAGGAGAACACTGAAATGAGCACTGCTGCTGCATTTCCAAAAGCATTGGTTTCCCTAAAGCATCTGCATGACACCATCATTTGTCATCAACCTTGCTGTCCCTTACACTGAGCATTTCTTTCAAAAAACCTCTCCTTCTCTGTCCTTCTTCTCAACACGGACATCCCCAGGTGCTGTGCTGAGACCCATCAGGTGATAGCTCAAAAGAGAATTGAGCAAACTCACTTGGATCAGCAGAGTAACTTCACATTCCCCTGCTGACGCCCACAGCACGGACGTAACACCCTCACACAAACAAGCAAAATAAGAGAGCCAAATCTTCCTCTGTGCAACTGCTGCTGGAGCTTTAAAGTGTTTCTGCTTTCCCTCTCACATCCCTATGAGCTAACCACATACCCTTGCTACTGTTGTCCTGTAACTGCCTTGAAAAAGAAAACAAAATAGAAAAGAAAAAAAAAGTATCAGAAATCCCCTAACTAATTTTAACAGCTAGGGAGCTGGCAAGCAGAAGTGTATGTACTGTAGAACTGAAACAGGTGTGGTTTGGTTTTGGCAAAAACACGAACAGAGGGTATTAATTCATCCACACTGATAATGGGGTCTTGGAATCCCTTATCTGAAATAAAAATTCTTGGCAGAATTCCTCATGTACTCAAATGTGCAAGAAAAACTGAAAATTATGGTTTTCTATCTTTTTTTTTTTCCATTAGGAATCAGTTACAAATGCCTAAATTTTTTATTTTTGTGTGAATTTTACTGAAGCATTTTTTACTTAGAGTGATTTACATGTGAAAACATCCCCACGCCTCTCCTAAAAGAGTGAGCTGGATCCACTTCTCAAACAAATCCCTGATAGATTTGCATCTCTGGGCATATGTGCACGTGCTTGCATACCTGCCCATAATCTGTGGGGCTCCACCAGGTTTGGTGCACTTGCACAATAAAAATAATCTATTGTCACCAGCATCTCTCTGCAAACATGAGTAAGACGTCAGGTGCCCCAAATTTTGGGAGAGACTGCAGCTGGCAGGACGCAAGATTTAACACACAAAGTGAATGAATGCCTCATTTGGTGTTCTATGTGGCAAATTCTGCCTTTCTCCTACTCTCCATGCCCTCTGTTCTGCACAAGCCTCCTAATCCTGTAGAGACACAAAATCTCTGTCAAGGAAATTCGGTGGTGTCTATGCCACCTGTGGGTGGTATAAATGATGTACTGAATACTGTGATGCTGGTGTCCCACATGTTTCTGCTCAGCGGAGAGCACAATTTACAGCTTTTCTCAAAACTCCTCTAAAGATCCCCTCAATACTCATTGCTTCCAAAAAGCAGAGAGTGATGTGGCTACTAATAATAGAAGGATGATGCTCACAAGCCTGCCTGTAGCACTGCAGTATCAGGGAAGCTTGCACTGGAAAACTTGCAGCCAGCTCTCGGAGTGGGGATTAGATTTTTCTCTTATGTGCATTTGTTTTTTGGCCCTTAATCAGCCTAACTCTTGAACTCCACCCCTCTCACTCTTACAACAAACCTCAGCATCTCTCTTGGAGCTGCTCCCAGGGTTATAGAAGGCACAGGTTTGTGTTTTACCCAGGTCAGGAAGGCACTGTTAGAGATCCCCCAGCCTGAGTGCTCTGCACCGACCATTGGCTATAGGAGCAGGACTTGCTTTGGTTATTTTAAAAGAAGAAAAATTGGTCCATTTCTCTTAGGAAAGACAAGGTTTGTAGCTGGGTCTCAGACACCAAGTCTCAGATGGACAGACAGCCTCTGTGTCATGCCAAGGCAAGGTTTTTCCTGCAGGGTCTGTGATCTGTGTGTGGCCTTTCATCAAAGCTGGGGCTTTAGGGCTCACAGAAACCAGTCAAAGCAGCCGGATGTTCATAGATTTACAGATACTCAAGAAACATGGTTCTTCAGACCTAAACTATGTTTCAGTGGTTTCTTCCTGTTAGATTTTTCTGTAGATTTACAACAGTAGTAAATTATCTCTGGGGTTTGGGGTTTAGGGATTTTTTTTCTTATTTCACCAGTCAGTTCTTGGTAAAAAGGATCATGTAGTTTCAATAGTCAAATTGAAGTTTATACTCAATATTATGTTTATCCCAACCTGAAGTCTGAATATTTGAGGCATGGATTTTGTATCCCAATACATGTCATGACTCTAAGTGCTGTATAAACATTACTTTTCGATTCTGTTTGAGATCAAACTTCTCAGCTCATTTTTGGAGTTCTTCAAACCCTCACATTGCAGCTTTCATTTTTTAGCACGATCATTCATTGTTTTCCCAGTTCCTTTCAGGTCTTCAGCTTCTTTGTATCTTTTGCATAGTTTGGTTAGTTTAATACTCTTTAGTTTTGCTTTTGGTTTTCCATTGATTTCATCGTGCTTGCTTTGGTTGCTCCGCTGGCAACATTCTCCTCAGTGGCTGAATCCACCTCCGTCAACACAACAATCCCTGTCAATCACCTACACCCAAACTCGGCTTCTTGCTAGCAAGTCCCACAGGAAAAACCCATGGCAAATGAGGGGAACTCTCAATGAAAAGCTAGACCACATTTATTTCTGCACGTACAGGCTTCAGCAACCTTTTTCATTTGTTGGCCAAGCAGAATGCCCTGCAAAGCCCTTTATCCCTAGATGGCCAAAGGATACGGGCTTATTCAAAGGCAGTGCTCAGGAAGGGTGGGGTAATGCCAAAGGCCCAACGTAGTGCTTTGCAGCTCTGAAATCCCAGCAGTTTTTGCCAGCTGTAGCAGGACTGGGCTGTGTGGGTGCCAAGCCGCGGGGCCACACACAGCCTCCATGGCTCAGCACCCACACACCCAGTGCTTTCCTAAAAAAAGGGAAAAAAAATTAAAAATGCTGAATCAGACTCCCAGAGCCTAACCCAAAAACAAGCACATAAACTACAATTTTTATTACAGAAACTCTGGTAGGGAGCAGAGATGCTGTAGAAAAACTGGAGAAGAGGAGAAATATTCTTAGTGTTAAAAGCAAGCTGGAGCTCATGGCGTTTGACCACAATAGTTTTCTTGGCTGCTATGGTTCCATGACTGATTTAAGAGGGTTTAAGGTTAATAAACCATAGTTGCATATTATTATCTGTGCTGCTCTTGCACTCTTGCTAGTAATGCCATTTATTCATAGATTTATGATGATTACCATAGTACTGTAGATATTATGTGTTTTTTAGGAACATTTGCTGGTGGAGGGAAAAAAATTAGCTGGGGGAGAAAGAGGGACTTGATTTTCTAATCTTTAGTGCTCCCACATCCAGGCTATAAAAGTCATTGGTCCATAACTTGGCCACAAACCCAGAATGCAAGAAGAAAAAAAACAAAACCAACCACCAAATCTGCTCCTTACTGAACCTGCATAAACATAAATTTAAATGTATCAAAAATCATTACTGGTCTCAACACAGCTGATTGATGGGTGGGTCACAAAAGTACAGGGAAGGAGGAAAAAAAGCAGCATCAAAATGTTTTCCCTTGTAAAAAGAGGTAGCCTTTGCCTTTAATAGATTTCACAAACTGCTTTCTTTTTAGAGGAAAAAATAAGGATTTTTTTTCATCTTTCATTGCTTCTGTACTTTAAAACTATACTGTAAAAGCTGAAGGATATTAATCTGTCATAAAAAGCTTAACACACAATAATATAAATGACAAGAAAATGATCTACAACATTGTTAAACCACAGAGTAATTATTAATTATTAAAACCTTAGTTCCAAAATATTCTAAAGGAGCTTTCCTACTTTCTGTTAGTTCAGGAAGAAAAAAGTCAAAAAGAAAGAAAAGCCTATAGCCTGTTTCCAGTCTGTCTTGCTTTCTGAGCTGAACTCTGCATACAAATCTATATTTGTAAGACACCCTCATCTACCAGTTAATCAAAGCCCTGGAAATTCAAGGAACCCTGTGTTTATGGAAATCTGGCATTTCTGTAAAGTTTTGAATGAGAGCTAAATAGAGCAGTTCATCTCATTGAAACTAATGGCTTCTGCCAAGTGGTTTTGCAGCACAGGGTCTTCTGGCACAGTCAGCATTTAGGAATTCATTTATGAGCTGGGTTAGCTGGAGACTCTGGAATTCAAATTTATGTCTAAGACTTAGTGGTTTATTCCTGATAGGTCTCTGTAAAGAAATTGTAATCAATTTACCAACTTGGACTTCATAATATGCAGAATTGAAAGTTGGACTTTTTTCATGATTTAGGGCTTGGGATTTTTTTCCCTTTCCCCAGAGGACAATTGCAAACTGTACACATGTATATTGTGTAACTGAAGGGGGCTTTTTAATCACCCATTCATACTTGCTTTTGAAAAATCTTTGTCCCTGTGCTCTTGACTTCCTACGGGCCTGATCCTGCTCCCACTGAATTTTCCTGCGGGGGAACAGAATCTTACTTTATATGAAGTCACATTTGCACATAAAAAGCAGAGAAATGTGTGGCTTGTCACACAAGTTGATCTTATTTCAATCAGCATTTGCATGAACATGCAGTCAGGCTCTATTAAGCACTTGTTTGATTTGCTTAAAAAATATATGTCTCCAGGAGCTGGCCAGCATATTTGAATATTGGCTTTTTTTTCTGAGTCATAAAAACCTAGACATTTTTAGCAAGCAATGAACAAGAATTGCTCTGCGCTTTCAATGCAACTATAAATTTGCTCCTTTTTTTCCCCTTTTAGAACTCCTTTGAAGAACTCATTGAATAAATTAACAACTTGGAAAGCTGCCTGCTGTTTTTGTTGGCTTTGGGTTTCAGGGAGTTGCTTGGTAAACAAAAGTCAATGGATTCAAACAGTAACAAAGTAATTTAAATGATTAATCAAGTGTTAAAACTAGCTTAACCTCTCCTGTTTTACAAACTCTACATCACCCTCACTAAACTAATAGAGGAATAAGACACCCATCTGGAAATCTCATCTGAAATATTAGATTGAGAATCAAAAATTCAGCCAAGCAGTGTGGTTTGTAGGGATATCCTGGCGGATAATAAATTGCATTAATCTTACTTAAATTTTCCATCTAAATCATGTCTTGAGACCATATTGCACTGAGGGGAATGTGCCTAGCTTTGAATGCATTGTGCTACTGAAAAGGTTATTAAAAGGGGAAAAAAACAGATAATGACTTTCCTTGTTTTTCTTCTGACTACTTTTTTCCATATTGAGGAACCTATGTTAAACATTCTGGCACTAATGAAGAAAGTCTGCTCTCTCCTGCCAGTGCTTGTGTTTTCTAACAGAAGGTAAGAAATTCACATATTCAGAAAACTTGAGGCTTTTTTTTTTTGAGGCATTTTTTTTTCCAACCAGAAATTATATGCGTGGATAAAAATAACCCCAGAATTTTCCCAGCATCATCAGAGCTAAGTATTTTCCTTGTCCTGCTCATTCAGAAGAATTTCACTTTTCCAGTTATACAAAGTATGAAAACAATATTGGAAAAGCTCCCTCAGGATTTTCATCAACTCGCAAATCTGAAAGAAGTCCAAAGGTTATGAAGTTCTACCCATCTCTTCTGCTCCTGCCGACACCAGAGTCATTTGCTATGTCTTAAATTAAACAGAAGAAGTTACAATGAAAATAAGAGTTGTTTAAAACCACAACCTCTTGGAAATTGGGAGCAGTGCTGTCAGCCATGCCAGTGGATGGGAAGGGGAGCTCCACAGTCAGAAGTATCACTCCACTTGGTGGGTTTGTCTTCAAAACAAAAGGAGGGGACCACACAGATGCCCTGGATGTGCACAGGCACAACTGGGGCTGCAATGTGCAGGGATGATCCCGGAGCTCCTGCTCAACTCCAGCAAGTGAGGGATGATGCCAGCATGATTTGAGAAGACCAAATGGGCTGGTGTCCAGGGAAGGCTGCTTCTACCAGGTTCTGATATTTTCCTGAGGTCTTTACGTAGCTAAAGGATGAGTGAACACACACTGAGGAGGAAACTGCTGCCAGCTGGCACCAGAAAAGCTGTAGATGTGCTGTTGGTGTGGGACACAGTCGAGGTCGTGTCTCTGTCTGGGGAGGCAGGAAGGGAAAGAGAGATGATGGAAGCCGTAAGTCCACAGATATCAGCAGGATGGGGCCTGACATGCTGGTTAGAAGAAGCAGCAGTGTGGCTGTTGCCAGAGCTGTCCATGGAAAGATGTGATTCTCACCAAACACATCAGGAACCACATAATTCCAAGAGGAGGTTTCATTCCAAAGAGTGTTACACAATACTATGCAGTGTCATTACGATGCACAACTTTGTTCTCCTCCCGTGAAAATTTGACCTGGAAGCCCTGAATTTTTTCAGTGGTTTGTGTCAATATTTCAACCCAAATCTCAAGTCTTAGAGCACTGCTGGAGTAGGTGTGTGTCAGGGTGGTCTGAAATGAGGGTGAGCAATAGACCCTCTGATTTCCTCATGACTCTTCTGGCTGCATGTTCAATATGTATGGCCAAGCAGGGCCTAGGTGGATGGAAACACATTTGTTCTCTCCCTACCCATGCCCAAGCTCAACTCCTTCCAGACATGTGCCTGGAGCCCTGGGCTGACCAGCTGTGCAAAAAAGGGACAGGTTTAGTTCCTCCTGAAAACATGACTCCTGCTGTTTGTCCCATCATGGGAACTGATGTGCTTGCCTGCTTTCTCAAATGCTGTAAATTCTGCAAATGCTGCAGTCATCACAGCAAAGGACTGCTGGCTCCTTGAAGCCCCACAACATCCCCAAATATGTTTTTCCCTCTTTCTGCAGCATCAAAAGCCCAAGTAAGTCAAATCTATTTTCCATGCAAATTGTTTTTGCACAACTAGGAAAATACTGAACCAGCAAATTCTTCTTGGGAAACAAATTCCCATTAAAATCAATGAGACAAGCTTCCCACTTGTTTCTATGGTGTTTTGTTATATATTAAACAGCCTTATGAAGAGAAAATATTCTGGTTGCATTTAGAAGTATCACCACTTTAATATGTTGCTGCTAAATCACAAATCAAGCATAAAAATGAGTCATCTGAGCTCAAAGTTTGTGCATTTCCTTACAAAATTGTTGCAATCAGTTCTGCACTGACTTTTTAAACTCTGGTAAATCAAAATTAAAGTTATGCGTCAGAGGTAGTAAATACTTTCAAGGCACCTGAAGAGCCTTAATTCTTCCCTGAAGTCCAGGCACATGGAAAGGGAAAAGGAGGAGAACATTTTAAAAAGCAGTGAGGCTTTTAGCATCAATTCATTCTCATTTAAGGTCATAAACCCTGAAATAGCAGTCTGACTTGATTTCAGAGAGGAATAACATTGCCTGGGTGGTTTTGCCCTTTTTTTTTCCTTCATGCATTTGGATTTACTGACAGTGTAGTCCTGACTGGGGTTTACAATGAGTTAAGACTTGAGTTAAGGTATGACCACATTGGGCTTTTTATCCTTTGAATAAGGATTCATGTGTTCAATCTTGGCTTCATTTTGATGTAAGGTTTTGTTCTTTTTCCTGTCTGGGAATGTATCTTGATGTTATCTCTAATATCAAGAAGAAAAGAAGGGTAGTAGTAGTAGGTGACTCTCTTCTGAAGGGAACAGAGGGCCCCATATGTCGCCTGGACCCATCCCATAGGGAAGTCTACTGCCTCCCTAGGGCCTGGGTACGGGATGTCACTGAGAGACTCCCTGGGCTGATTCAGCCCTCTGATTATTACCCACTGCTGATACTCCAGGCTGGCAGCGATGAGATCAAAAAGAAGAGTGTCAAAGCAATTAAAAGGGACTTTAGGGCACTGGGTCAAGTGGTTGATAAGACAGGAGCCCAGGTAGTGTTCTGCTCAGTCTCTTTGGTGGCAGAGAAAAATGGCGAACAAAATAGGAGGAGAACTCACATCATTA
>VYXD01008700.1:228674-240754 GCA_013397195.1 Hylia prasina | reverse complement strand
AAGAGGGCTGCTGCAACAGACACGGATGACTTCTGTGAGAGTCAGGACTTCATTCTACGGAATTACCAGAAGCCTTGAGCACTGATGGACTTTCAGCAGTCTCTTAAGCTGGGAATCCGTTTGGTGAAAGGAACTTCCAGGTGATGAGGGAGCTCTAATGTCTGTGCTGCATGACCTCACCACATGGATTTAAAGGAGGTGATCAGAGAGAGGAGTGCAGCGTGGGCCCAGCTCCACCACTCACACACAATTCCTGCCCAGGGAAAACTCCCTGTGGGGACAACAGCCTGCCCCGACCCCTCAGCCACAGCTGGGAGATGTGGGGTGACCCTACAGAAACCCTGGGGTTTCCACAGTCCAACACCCCGTTCCCACCACCAAAACCACTCCAGGGTGTTCCTCAAGACACAACAAGATGCAAATTCAGAGCAGAAAGCCCCGGACAGCCCTCACTGCCCACCTGCCACACATGAGCAGGACATCCTTCCCTGGCCCCTGTGAGGAAGGAGGGACTCCAATAAACTGTGGGAGGAAGCTGAAAATAACAATCTAGAAAGTTGCAAACATCTGGAAGGCCAAGGCTTTGCTCTACAATTCTGCATTGATTTCTTGCCTCAAATAGATTTCTAGATGGATTGCAATTAAAATGAGTTACACAATGCTGGTAAAACATCACTCATTTCCGTTTCAGATTTTATTTTTGCATCTTTGCTTTCTAGATCCTTTTGCGTTTCAACAGCCACTCCTTGGATTTTAACTTTTTTTTTCTTTCTACTCTTCTTCTGGCCAAATTGCTCTGCATCCATTTTTACCTTTTATTCCAGCAAGGATGCTGCTGGTGGTGGCTGACACAGCCCTGGAACAATTCCCTGGGCAGTGCTAAAAATCCCCACTGTGAGCCCTGACTGCAGTTGCTGAGCAAACCCACAGAAACCTCTGAGCATTTATCAGAGGCAATTCTTTTGTGAGCTGCCCTGAGCCCTCAGGATCCCCTTGTCACATGCCTCCAGGACATCAATTTCCATCTATTGTCCTGATTCCTGCTCAGAAGCCACAGGGAGGGAGGAAAAGGGAGGTGAAGAAGGCTGGGCTACAGGAAAAGAGATTGACTTAGCTGAAAACCTTGTAAAGCCAGAGCAGCTCCCCCTGAAAAGGGCAGTGCTGCCACTGTCCCTGCTCCAACCCTTTGCTGGCCATTCCTGCAGTGGGATGAACGTGAAAACAAGATGATAAAACATGGGATTGCCAGCCAGCAGCAGCAATGTCAGCACCAAGCCCAGCTCTCCTGAGCACCGAGGCTGAGTTTTAGAGAGTAGCTGGGACAGATTAGCTAGAGACCAATGAGTGACAGCAAGTTTAGAAGGCATATTGGGAAGAAACCCTAAATCCTTCCCTGTGAGGGTGGGCAGGCCCTGGCACAGGGTGCCCAGAGAAGCTGTGGCTGCCCCATCCCTAGAAGTGCCCCCTGGATGGGGCTTGGAGCAACATGGGGCAGTGGAAGGTGTCCCTGCCGTGGCAGGGGTGGAATGGGATGAGCTTTAAGGTCCCTTCCAACCCAAACCATTCCATGATTGCATCATTATGAGCACAGCAGTCCATCTGCACTTAGCCAATACAACCTCTGTCTCCAGCTGCTGTGAATAATACAGAAAACTGCTGGTATTCCCAAGCCTTTGATCTTCATTTGACTTTTGAGGGTTTTCAGACACCATTTTCATTTAAAAATAGAAGAAATACTCAAGTATTTATACAGCACAAAGGCTTTAAAGGCTTTAAAACTTCAGAAAAGATTTTTAAGATGCCAGAATGAAGAATGTCAAGTATTATTATCGCTTGAATTTCAACCTGAGTTGGAAAAAACCCTGCAAAGGTAGAACTGTCTGCAGGAGAAAGAGAGAGGCAAAAAAGGCAGCAAAACCCTCTGCAGTGATGGGAAGATGTTTCCAGCTGTGGGAGACCTGTTCAAAGGAGGAGCAGAAGTCTTCCCTGGCCAATTGAGAAAACCACTACAGACACGTCCTGACAGAACAGGAGGGAATGTGCCCCAGGGAACAATCCTCCTTTTGGGGAGAGGATGGTCAAACACAGGAAGCTTGAAAAAGAAAGATCTGGGAATGAAGATGTGACTCGTGTCACTCAGTCAGAGACAGCACTTCCAGGGCATGCCAGCATCCAGAGCACGGCTGGGCCACCTTGAGTGGCTTTTGTGCCGTCCCTTTGTGCACCATGAGCCCCTCCTGGCTCTTTCTGCTGGCTTTGGGGTGGGAATTGTGGATACCCCGAGTGGTTCTGCCCCAGGGCTTTCACCACAAGAGGCTGAACAGCTACTCCAAAGCTCCTGGTTTTACTGAGGTATTTCTACTTAATGCAGATTAATTTCTCGACAGCACAGAAATACCACAAAAGGCTTAGAGAAACAAAAAAGCCTCATTTAGATGAATTAATAACAGAGAGCAAGTGTATTATTGGTGAAGGCTCTAACGAAGTGCAGAGCCCTTCTCTAGCTGCAAAAACAGAAGGCTGAGCTCTGACGCTGCATATGCAAAACATTTAAGGCAAATGAATCTTTGGTGGAGCCCTGCTGACATCACTGTTGGGATCTCGGGTGGAATTCAAGATGTTGCTTCAAATTAAAGCAGGGAGCTCCTGGGTGGGAGCTCTGCTCTGCCAGGGGCCCCCGCAAAGCCCCAGAGGGTGGAGAGGCATTTTTCATCCATCTGCTCCAATCCCACCTGCCTCCAATACAGCACTTTTCATCCTCACTTGGCAAACCCTGGAAGAGGAAAGGGCAATTTCCTTCTGTGCATTTTACGGAAACAAAGACGTAGAAAGATGAAACAGCCCCTGCAGCATCACCCTAGCTGCAAGAGGTGGGGAATGGGGGGCAGTTCCCTCAAATCCCAGCCCTTGGAGGGCCCCATCATTCCCCAACTGCTCCAAACACCGGGCAGACACAGCTCAAATCAGGCTTTTCAATAAAATATGGAGAGCCCTGATGGATGGGGGACAGAAAATCACATCCCCTCTGCTGAGCTCATTAGAGTTTCTGGTTGTAACAGACTTTTGTGGTTTTAAAAAATATAGAAGATTTCAATTCTCTTGTGCCCAAACACCAGACACTCGAGAGCTAATGGGGGTGAAGACAGAGTGCTCTGGATAAACAGGTCACCATGAATTCTTGTGTCTCTCTCCATCTGCTCTGCAGCGAGTGGCTCAGACACTGTCCCAGACAGGGCACAGAGCTGCCTGCACTCCTGTTCTCAGCCAGCATGGCAATTTACTGCCTCCTTGGGAAGGCTTTGATATTGGAAAACCACAACCGAGTTTTCTCTTTGCTTGAAAGGCACCCACGGGCTCAGCCACAGCAGAAGCATTTGCACTGCCCTGAGAGATCAAGGAGCTCAAAACCTTTCGCTTTTATCGGGAAAATTAAAAACAAACAAGGCCTTTCCTTCCTTTCCTTTCACTCTGCTAATGCCCATTCCCCCCCCTAGGCTTTCCAGGCATCCCGCAGGAATTCAGGCTGGCAGCAGAGACGGAGGAGCAGAGATGCAGCGCCGTGGAGAGCTGAGAGCACTCACCCCCCGTGCAGGGCTCTGTGACCGCTGCTCCCAGCCCTGCCCGTGCCAACGCTCACATGGACGTGCCCAGGATGGAGGATTCCAACCCCTGAAATTCCTGCTCTCTGATTTCCTTGGATTTTTGTTTGTGCTCCTCTGTATGTCCATAATTCCTGCTGCTCCCCCCTCCCTGCCCGGCCAGCATGGCATCCCGTCTCATCCCTGATGCTCCAGCACAGATCCCCCGAGTGCCAAGGGACCAGACCAGTGCTCATCCAGCTGCTGGAGCCTTCAAATGGTGATGGAGCCCTGCTGAATGCTGTGTGGGCAGGGCAGGCACGGCAAGGGAGAGGGGGAGAGCCGAGGAGCAGCAGCCTGGGGCTAAAAGTGGATGTTGACTTCACTCTCCCATTTGGGAGTAGGTGGAGGAGGTGGGTGGCCGTGAGCAGAGGGGAGGCGGAGGGGGCAGCAGCTATTTCCAGCTGCACTCATGTGCCATTTCTCTCAGTGCTGAGATTTGAGAGAAAACAGCAGGAGGTGGGGAGTGGGGGGAACCAAAAAAGAAAATCACAGACTCTGTGCAGGAGAACATGTTAAGGAACAAGAGAAAAGTAGTTACCGACAGCACGGCCCTGAGATTGCACCAGTACTGGGGGGTTTAAAAATATAACAAAAACCCAAGGCTGCTGGGACTGCTTCCCTGCATTGGACACAAGAGGATATGATGGAAATGAGGCCACTGAGCGAGGGGCTCAGGCCAGTGTGTGGCCCCAAAATGATGGTAAAAGCCTCTGCCTGCAGAAAGCCTCCCTCCTCATAAACTGCGAGGTTTTCTTGGCTCCCAGAGATTATGTAATATGTTCTTGCCTACTGCTGCTGCTGCTGCTGACTCATATTTTCCAAAATATATCTGGAAAGGAAAACATATGCACATGTGTTTTAATCCATAGGTTTCCCTGCCCGTGCCCAGAGCGATCCACAGGGAGGTGCAGCGCTGCCCGCACACGCGTGTTCACATGTGTGCCCTGCATGTGTGTGGGGAGGAGGGACAGGGACAGCCTGGCAGCTGCTGGAAAACACAGATTAAACCAGCACCGCTTTCTGAGGCAAAGCACAGCAACTCCAACACGGTGCAGGAGGGACCAGGGAACAGGGAGGCCTCGGGAGGGAGCTGGCAAAGGGAGAAGCACCGAGCACGCACTGCCGACAACCTCCAGCCAAACCTGGGCTCTGGGGACCAGACACAGACTCGTACTGAGCTTCACATCCAGCTGGGAGGATGGGGTTTGTGGCAGCTGGGGCCACGGTGACAATCTGCAAATGGCAGTGGGCTGAGAGGGACATCAGGGGTGGCCTCAGCACGTGGCTCAGCAGCACTCAGCTCTGCAGAGGGCTGCTGGCAGCAGCAGGGCCAGTGCTCCCTGAATTCCATGAATCTACAGTCTGGTTCCTGTTAATGCTTGGGAACACATTTCTCAGGCTCTGGGTGTGCACTGAAGAAGCCAGGCTTCTCCTGGCTGAAGATCTCTAATTCTAAGGCAGCCCATTAGTCTTAAGCAAATTTGTTCCCAGCCTGCAGGTTTGGGAGGTTTAGCTCCTCTGCTCCGTGCCTGGGTGCACTTTTAATTCCTTACGAAAGACTTTTTGACAATTCTGCAAAACCCTCAGTACCCAGGAGATAGGATCGATCTGCTGCTGGGCATTGGAACAGAGATCCATCTCCCCTGGACCAGAGGAGACTGAAAATCTATCCAGATGTCAACCCCTGATCACCAAATGACAGCAGAAGCTCTGCACCGATGACAGCCCAGGTTCCTTGCACTGCCTGCTCCTCGTGCCTGTGTGCTCGGGCAAAAGCAGGGAGCAATTCCCCACACAGGGACAGGTGACAGTGCCCCTGTCCATTCTCACCTCACACACAGCTCTGGAGACAGAACAGGCTCTCTCCTCCATCCCTGCATCATCTTCATCCCCATACAAGAGCACTGTTGATATTCCCACATCCAGCACCAGAGTTAAGACAATTCCGTTTTAACACCTAAAACTTTGTCAGAGCCAACTGTTCTTTCTTGGTTTAGAGCAACTTTCAAATGTTTCATCTGCATTCAACACCGGTTCTATAATTGTTACTTTTAAGTTAATTCTCCTAGAACTCCACTAAAGAGCGAACATCCAGCATGCCTAAAAGGCTTTGGAATAAACCTTAAAAACAAACATTAAAGATTGATCACGCTTTTTCAAGATTATACTAAAACTGACTGAAGCTCAACTAGATAAGGAAAGAGAGTTGCATTAAATTAATCAGCACCTTATCAAGCCAGGAAGAAAGAACTGTAGATAACAAGCCTTCCCTAAATTTGGTATCAGAACAGAAACTTCAGTGCACGACATACTGAGAGAACCTTGTCAGATTTACTGAACAAAATACAGGGGAGTGGAGCGGCAGAAATAGCAGGGGAATGTCGTCCATGGAAATGCTTTGAAAAAAACCCATTTTCTGATAATGCCAGCAAGAGCTGATGCTTTTGTCAAATGGAACAATTTTACTTGACAAAACTTTTCCCCAGATATGCCCAGCAAATTAACCCACTCTTGTTGGGGTAAAAGACAGATCCTTAGGGGTTTGCTCTGCACTCCTGTTTGTGTAGCTGAGACCAGACTGCATTTGCTCCATTACAAGGGAACAGTTCCACACACAATTCCCTCCTTTCTGCTTTCCAAGCCCTCGGAGCCGGGCCACCGATTCCTCTCCCGGCATCTCTCAGCGTGGGCTGCAGCAGCTCTCACAGCTTTGAGCTCTCGTGCAGGGGCTCAAAATCCCCAAAACTGGCACCAGCAGCAGCTTAACCCTTTGGAAACTTTGGGGCCAACATCCTGAGTACTGAGAGTGAACAAACTCAGCCAGCAACGTCCAGGGGTTTTCCCGGGTGCCTGGCAAGGCTGCGGGCTCTCTGCGGCACAGGGCAGGACATCCCTGAAAACCAGACAACTGTTCTCACCGTTCTAGGAGGGACAGGAGGGGAGCAGGGCTGGGGACAGAGGCCTTGGCAGGCAACAGCACAGCCGGCATGCTGCTTTCCCAAGCAGGAGCAGCACGAAGGACGTTCCAGCCTCAGCCCCTCCGGCAAAGCGCAAAGCCCCGGGCACGCCGGGCAGCGACAGCCTCACTCCAGAAGGACAGAAAGACACTGGAGCACACACGGCTCATGTCACCACAGTGACCAGCCTAGAAATCTACTTAGGGCTTTATCCAGGGACAAAAAGAGAAAACAAAGAGCCGGGCTGCTTTAACCGGGGTGATGCTACTTACTGGGACTGCTTTGCCTCCCTGGCACCCAGGGCAGGGCTGCTGGCTGTCCCAAGCACCCACAGGGGCCCGTGCCTGCCCTGCCCATCCCGGACAGGTCCTGGAGGAGGGGAAGGGAACAGCTCATCCCTGGAGACTGAGCCCAGCCCGGCGAGCAGGGTGGGCTCAGCGCAGCCCCGGCTCCGCCGAGGCGCAGATGCAGCTGAAAATAGCCCCACGCCGGCTGCCAGCAGCCCATACGTTGTGTTATATATGTCTCAGCTGATGCAAAGGAAGGGGCAGGCGCTGAGCCACATGGCCCTTCACATGGGCACGGCCACATTCGGCTGCTCCCGGCTCCAAAATCCCCCAAACGCATCCTCCGCCACGCTGGAGCAGCTCAGCCCACAGCACCGGCACCAGCCCGGCCCTCCGACACTGCCCCACGGCAAGGTCTGCAGAAAAAGGAACAAACCAGACCCCAAACACGGCGCCAAACACCCTCCCACACTGACGGCCCCGCATCCTGCTCCAGATCCCGGCCCCACAAACCCCCATCCCGAAATGTGCCACTCTGCCACCACCACGTGCCTCAGTTTCCCCAGCTCTGTGATAGCACAAGGGGTAGCTCCCCAAAGCAGCTCGTGCCTATGAAATTATATCCGTGGGGATAAACTAGAGTCAGTTGAAATCCGGACCTTATTCTTTAAATCCTTGCATGCACGCACTCCCTTCATCCCGCAAAATTCGCTTTAATTCAGGTGCTGAAGCTTTCAGGCTGCCCAACACAGTCCCCACCAGCAACTGGGGGCTTCCTGCCCTTGTGAACACCCCACCCAGGTGGTGTTCCTGACAGTGCCAGAGTAATTCCCTGGAAAACCAGGAATAAGGAGCAGAGGCCACATGGCCCTTTGCTGGTTAGAGCCAACCCAGCCGTCTGTGGGTGCTTGCAGATTAAGACTCATTTCCACTCAGGAAAGAAATTCAACCACAACTAATAAAATGAAGACAATAAATCACTGTTCCTCCAGCAGCTCTTCCTCCAGGAGCATCTATTTTTAGCGGGAAGCATCAATCACCACAGCTCCTGCTGTCTACAACAGCTCCAAAGGCAAAACCCAGGTAGGCAGAGCTGGGCCAACGTGGGCACACACACGTCCCCCACCTGCACTGCCACTGTCCCCCAGCTGGAAAGGGGACACACAGGAGAACATCAGGCATGGCTACACCTCAGTACTGCGTGGTATTCCTCTATCCCAGATGGAAAAGAGAAGGCACAAGGCAACAAAGGAACATGCCCAAGGCCAAACAGTGAGTAAGTGGCAAAGCCAGGACCCAGCAGAACTCTGCCAGCCCTGGAACTCCTGCACAAGCACCCTCTTCGAACAGGACAATCCTTACACAGTTATTAACATTTGGCAGCTTTCCTCAAGATTCCCAACTTCTCCTCACTGGAGACTGCGCAGCTCTGAGATAAATCCTTGTGTTTTATCAAAATAGCTGTCCCAACGTTTCACTGGGAGAGACACGCTGAGCACGATTATCACACCCAGCTGAGAAAATCCACATTGGAAATGTAAAACACAGGAGGCTCCCCGGGAGAGATCACCATTCCAGCACGGAGCACACGGACACACATGCAGGCAGGCAGGGCACACGGAGCACTCCAGCACTCACTGAACACACAAAGCAAGCACCACAACAAAATGAAATGACAACACAGACAGGGGGTCTAGTCACAAATCGAAACTAAAGCAACCAAAAAAGAAACCAAAAACCAAACAAAAAAACTTACATGGATTTTTTGCAATTTTCCTTCAGACATTATACACAGCAGTTGGGCTGTGTACTGAATACCTGATCCAAAAAGAAATATAACCACATTATGCAAACAGATGGGGGCAGGAGTCAGGTGAACATGCAGCTCTTAATAACAGTCATCTACGGGCTGAGAAAGCACCTCTGCATTCCCACAGAAGGGCTCACATCGGGCAGATCTTCACTCCCCACGCAGCAAAAGGCAGGGCTGTGCTGCTGCCATCCCGGGGGAAAAGCCAAATGGCAGGACAGGGCAGAGCCACCGCGTCACAGACCTCGGAGCTGTCCCATCCCCTCCAACTTGTCATGTGAGGTTTTAAACAGAGGTGGGAAGTAGCCGGGGTCGGGGAGGAAGCCTTTAGAAACCTGAAAGGAAAGCATTTTATCGGCCTTAAAGAAAGAGCATTAAAAGCGCCGTGCAGGCAGGACAAGCCGGGATCATCCCGACACTTTAAGCTCTCTGGGAAGCACCGGGAGAGGGGCACATCCCCTTTTCCCCACGCCGAGGAAGGTGCCTGAATCTTTAAGGCAGCGGATTGCTGCTCGGGAGGCATGGACTTTTTATGGACTGTGGGAAACAGGGTTGCTATGATACAGGCAGAGGCATTTTCATGAATCCTGTGGCAAATAACATTGAATCCTGCTTAAGCAGACAACAGCAAGGCAGGTCTCCCATCACCCAGCCTCAGCAAACACACAGCAGCAAGGACAGGAAGAGATTATATGCATCACAAATACGCTTTTTGCAGACGAATCGGTATTTTTTTAGATCGGGGGCATATTTTCCAGAGGGTCAGCGCTTTGATTCCTTTAAAGGAAGGATCCCTCTGCCTCATCCCAGGGTTTGAGCATCCCCACAAAGGCAAAGAAACCCGGGGGAGTCACGGGGCTGAAGCACCCCCAGGGACCCAAGCGTGACCCGGATGGTCCCACGGAGCCCCAGGACATGGAAAGCTGCAATCCCAGCGATATTTCACAGCGTGCAAATGACACCCAGAATGCTGCAGGCACATCCACGCAGGGGCACAGGGATCTGGTGGGGACTGGCAGCGCTGTCACCCCAGAAAGCTCCCAGTGCCCCTCTCGGGCTGAGCTGCTGTGCCCAGGCAGGACGGAGAGGCTCCTGCCCGCCTGCAAACACCAAACTGCAGCTGCCAAACTACACAACTGGGGCTGGGGCAGGGGCGGAGAGGTGGGCACTGAGGCCTGGGGTGGCAAACAGAGAGCAAGCTAAACAAGCAGCAAGCCCAGCCCTCGTTTACTCTTTCACCTCTCGTTTCCTCTCTTTCCCCACAAAATTCCAGCAGGAAGCCCGAGATAAGGAGAACGGTGCTGCTGCAATAACAAAGTTTGCTGCTGCCAACTTTCCTATTGCTCTGCGTTAACTTTCCCTCTTTAATTCCACCAGCCTTCAGGAGGATAAAAGGCAAAAAGTTGTAATAAAATCACATGAATTCTCCCAAGCACATTCCGTGACAGGAAAAACTGAGCTCCGGGCGCTCCCTCCCAGCAGCTGAGTGTGCACAGCCCCTCATCCTCCCCATGCAGCCCCAGCACACCCCACCCCAGGGATGGAACCAGAGGGGCACTGCAGAACGAGCCGTGGGGCATGGCAGGAACATCCACCACTGAACAAGCACAATTCCCAAATATCTTCCCAGGAGTACAAGCTCTGGATCAACGAATGCACCCAGGAAACAGCGGTAGGTACTGGGCATTCCTCGCAGAAATCATATTGAAAGGTAAACCTTAGTGCCAGAGAGCCCTGAGAAAATAAACATTCAGCACAGCCACAGCCCATTGTAACTCGCTGGTCAGTTTTGGGGTTGGGTTTTTGCCTCTTTTTCCACCCTTTCTCCTCCAAATCCCTTTGCCGCTCACAGGCTGTGCCCCTGGAAGGATGGTTTTGGCTGCTCTTTGATTGATTCCCTCTCCATGGTGATCTCAGCTCATTTATTACCTTTCCAGGAGATTCTGCAACCCATAAAACTAATGACACAGGATGGCCAACAGGCAAATAGAACAAATTTGAGCTGTTTAACAGCCCAAACCATCCTCGGCATCAATTTTATTCACTTGGATTTTTTTGGAGGAGAAGATTGACTCAGTCTCCTGTGAAGTGAAGCAGGTTCCTCTTGCAGATAGCTACAAGTGAAAAGGGGGAACAGAGCCAGCAGGCACAGGAGCATCTTCCTGTGCTTGGATCCCTGGTCCTGGTTTTCCTCCCCACTAAAATGGGCCACTGCCCCATAACGCTTTTGGGGATGACTGTTCCCATCCTGGGACTCAGAAATATTTTTTTTCCTCTTTTATTTAGAGGTAAAAGCACTTTGAAAGTGCCAAATTTGCCACATTTAGCTCCGTTTCCAATCGTGCCACCATCGAAAAGCCATCGGCTCCCGAACCCTGCTCGGCGTTTAACTCCCAGCACACAAACCCTCACTGGGAAATAACTCCCTGTCTCCATCTGTAACCTCCAGCTTTGTCTTTATCCGTCAGTTACATGGTTATTTTTTTTCAGGGAACATCAAACAAATAATAGACAGCTGGAATTAGCACAAACTAATTAAATTATCAAGGCAATAAAATTCCAGTGACGACCAGCAAAGACAAAAACATTTTCAAACTGGTATTTTTGTTTGCTTTAAGCAATTCTGTTTTTTCTGGAGGAGGAAATAATACATTAAAAAAAATCCCTAAGACCTCTAACAGAAGCACAGAACAGAGACATATTTTCCAGAGGAAAAGGCATTACACTTTCCAGACATTCCCTCCGTATTCTCTCCAAACTTCTCGTGCTGCCACTGGAGCCCACAACCAGCCCTGCTTCCAAGCTGTAAACATTGCAATTTCAGGCTAGAAGCACCTCCAACTGCTAGACACCTTTCCAGCAAGCTCATAATACACAACTTAGCACTTCATTTTCCAGAAAATCAATGTAAATAAAGTCATGCGAAGCAACCCATCTTAAAAGCTCGTTATCCTTGAGGTGGGCAAAGATTTTTCTTAGATACAATCCCCAAAATTTGATATATACACACACACATGAAAGAAAGCAAAGAAAGCCAAAATCAGATTTCTAGAAAATCAAAGCAAAACCCAACCCCTCCGTATCTGTTGCTTTAGCAAAGAAAAACAAAGCTTGCATTGCCCTTTCCCTCTTTGATCTTTCCTTCCCAATTTGCAGAGACAGAAACCACGTACAACCAGAATAAAAACCCAGCAGGTTATGTTTCGGTCCCTCTCACATCTCTAAGAAAAGGAGCTGGGTTACATCAGTGTGAACATAGAATTTGGAGGCTTTGGGGTTTAATCTTGAGAAATCAAATCAGATCATAATGGCAACACAGATAAACACACTAAGTAGAATTTCTCTCTCTCTCAATTTTTTTTTTTTTTTTTTGTCTTGAGGTTTT
>VYXD01008700.1:215670-228642 GCA_013397195.1 Hylia prasina | reverse complement strand
AGCAAACATTTAATCCTTTAACAGGATTTCTCAAACCCCCCCCCCCCCACTTAAAAATGCCCATAGCTCAATTCCATTGCACACACCAGCACCTCTCACCTGGCACCTACATGGTTACTCTCAGACACTGCACATTAACTGCTTGCTAGAAACTGCACACAAAATGACTTATTATTAACTTGAGCCTCTATTTCAAAGAAAAGCAAAACAACACAGCCAGCGCTCACCACAGACAGATCATTTTCACTCTGCTGCTGCCTAAAGAAGCACAGCTCTATCTCGCTAGCACAGAACCACGGAGGACTGGATCGCTGTTATTATTTATCACATTTAAAACCCCGGCAAAAGCAGCTACACTTACAGGCATACTTAAAAGACAAGACATGACAAAAGATTTAGGGAGAGATAATAATACCAACGTCATACATATCACAGCGAGGCCATGTTGAAGCTCAACGCGTTTCCCCCCTCAGTAAGAAATCTCTCTCTCTCTTTCTCTCTCTCTCGCCTTTCTCTCTCTCTCTCTCCCGCTCGTGCTCTCTTGTTGAATTGCTAGTGGTAGTAGTAGCCCCCAACAGCTCAGGAGAAAAAATCCATTTAACGAGTGCCCAGGAAGAACATGAGTATGACATTCACAAGCAATAGCACCACAATCACTGCAAAAACGACCACCGTTTGAACATCCAAGGTCATGGTGCAATGCAGAACACTGTAGTGTTCGAGGTGTGGGGCTGGCAGATTTGGAGAAGTCAACCTCTGCTCTGTAAGACTGTCCATACATCCACCATGCTAGAATAGAGGAGAAAACTGTTCCTGGTTTTGGGTTGGTTCGTAATGCTTTGTGCTCTGCCTTTAGTTTCTCCCCTATCTGCTGTCTCTAGCTCATTCTGAGCCCGCTAAGTGAAGCATCATCACAACCAGTGAGCACTCGGGAGGCAAAATCCTTCCTTTAGGAAAAGAGCGAGCGCTGTCTGCAAGCTTCTCTCTCTGTCTCGTCCCCCCTCTCTCTCCGGGTCTCTCTCTCGCTGGCTGGCTCGCTTTTTAATTCGTCAAGCCAGTGCAGATACGGAGCCCGTGTGAGTGTGACAGCTCTGCAAGCTGCTGCGGCTGCATCCCTCGGAGCGAGGCGGACCCTGGCGCATACTAATCAGCTCCAGTGACCAGGCAGCGACGGCATCCTGGCTGTCACTCAAACGCAGAAGGAAGCGCTGGCTCCATAAATACGCGAGGCTTCCGCCCGCCGTGACAGCGAGCGCCACGCAGCCGCGGCTCTGCCCCGCGCTTCCAGGCGGCTCCGATGCTGCTCCGATGCTCCGGCCAGGCGGCTCCGAGGCGGCTCCAGGGCGGCTCCAGGGCGGCTCCAGGGCGGCTCCGAGCCGCGCACATCCCGCTCCGCACCGCCCCTGGATGCGGCTGCCCTGGAAGCGCCCGGCTTCCCTCTCTCACACGAGCCCCCAGAGCCGCGAGCCCGCTCGCAGCAGGGAGGGGAGCAGCAGCAGAGAGGCCAAAATAACAAAAAAGGCGACTCGCGGTAACCTGGGGATTAGCTGTGAGCCTGAAATGTGGGAATTGGGCAGGGGGAATCACGTTTAGCTCTGTACAATCGTCCTCCCATCACGACTCCTATAACCTCTCCTCAGCACTGCGCTGTCTACATCTAAGAGTTAAACTGAATTCTGACTCTGCAGACAGAGATCTATAAAAGGGGGGGAGGACAGATGGAGGATCTTTATCCCTTCCACAGCAGCCAGAAATGTTCATTCCTACATTAAAATCACACACACACAGTCAGAATTTATGGTCCAGGTGCCAGGTGCTATCCCAAACCCCCATCTTAGCTCCCAGAACCAGCAGGTACCTCAGAGAGGCATCACAATGCACACAAACCAGATACACTCAGCTGGAAAAAGCAAATGATTTTCCAGACAAAGACAAATATAGAAATGCTGCCAATGCATATGCATAATGCACTAAAATGTGCATCCGGGGGCTGAGCACGGCACCTTCCAGGAAAGCTGCGCCTCCGAACGTTCCCACACAGACACGAGGCCAACAGGCACCACACAAGCACCTCATTTGTTCTCCTGCAGCAAACAGTGAGAGCTGGGCAGGATTTTCACGTCCAAACCTGGCCAGCTCCATGTTTTCACCTCAGCCCCATCAAGAAGGGGCAGCCTGTCCTGCAGTGTCCTTCCAGGGCACCGGCGTTTGGGGAAGGGGCAGCGGGTGATGCTCCTCACCCCAACACTAAACCCAGCTCTTTAATGCAAGGCTTGGTTGCATTTTCTTTCTTTGCCAGAGGGCTCCCTCAAAACCAGGAGGGTCCTGCATCCACCCCAAACACCATCAAAGGAGAGGCCATGTCAGGACTGGGTCTGCACAGAGTGTTCCCTGATGGCCTCTGCTCAGCCCCACGGGTTTCTGCCAGACACCATCCTGCTCCTTTCTGACCAGCTCTGGAGCACCTGCGGGCTCTGATGTGTTTGGAGATGCTCTGGGGGGGGGCTGTGTTGGGCAGCAGTAGAAACAAGAACACTTTGGGCTCCTTAGGTTGTTTATTTTGGGTGGTAAGTGCCAGCCAGAGGCTCTCTCCAGCATCTGAGGCCCCTGCTCTGTCCAGGCAGGGAGTTTCTCATTCAGGAGGACAGTGAAAAGCCCTTTTTCACCTGTACAATCACAGGAAGCTGCTTTAAAGCTGCCCGTGGCTGCCCCACGAGCACACATGCCAGGCTGTATCCAGGTGATGGATCTGCCTCATCCCCAGCTTCCAAACCTGCATTTTCTATCAAGGATCCATTTTTAGGATAGCCAGTCTGTCTGATGTAATTTTAGACTAATCAGAATAGCAAACATAGAATGATTTGGGTTGGAAGGGACCTTGGAGATCGTTTAGTTCCAACACATAATAGATGTGGAATATTTATTATTATTGCTACCATCCTTTCCCAAAACAACACAGGCAATTTTCCAAAACATAAACCTGAACTTACAAAAACAGCCAGGAAATTCCAGTTTCAGCCTCAGAAGCAGCAACGACTTCCCCAAAACGTACAACCAGCCTGAATTTAGAGGGATTTTATGGCCAGTTTATCTTTTCCTCTAAACTGCAGCGAGCACAGAGGGAGCCTGGGTGTGCAGCCCAGAGGAAATGTTAGAAGCAGCCCAGTGGAGACGTTCTGCTGGTCCACACTCCCCCCAGGTCCTGGGGACCCTGAGCAGGCACAGCCCATCCCTGGCTCGGTCTCCTGGAGGTTTCAAGGCAGAAGCCCCGAGGCTTTGCAGGGGAGCCAAGGCAGGGCAGGGGGAGCAGCAGAGGCTGGGAAACCTCCAGAACAAAGGTGCACACCTCACACATGCTCACTGAGCACTTCCGGAGCCCGGCGGGAGGGTCTCGGGGCTCATCCTGCCACAGCCGAGCCGCTCGGAGCGCGGGGGAGGGCGCGGATTGCGAACGCAGCCCGGAGCTGCCGCCCCAAACCCCCCGCGGCCCTGCGGACCCGCTGCCCGTCCTGGGGAGCCCGGAGGATGCTGCATCCCGGGAGCCTCAGCTGCAGCATCCCCACCCCCTAAAAGATCCGGCAGGAAAGCCCTGGGTGCCTCACCCCGGGACAGGTTTGGGGCTCCAGAGAAGGCTCTGTGTGTGTAACAGCAGCACAAACAGATTTACTGCAGAGAAGCTGCTATTTAAATTATATTCGCAGTATTCCCAACAGTATTTGCTGCTTTATATAATTTCCCATGCCTTCTGCGTGCACTAAATGTTAATTTTACTACGAAAATGGATGGTACCTTCTCTTAGAAGCCTTCCTGATAAAGCACACCCACACGGCAGGGGTTTATATAAAACCACGGTGAAGTTAAACTTCATGGAATTCTTCCTGGGAAGTTTGGTCTAACGTTCTGCACAGAGCAAAACGAGGAGCAGGAATATTTGCACCAGTTACATAAAACACCACGTCCCTCACTGCACAGAACACGCAGAACTACAGGAGCTTTGGGGAGCACAGTTTGTGATGCAGGATCAGCGAGGGCTTGTGCTGGACGAGAAAGGAGATTGGAATTTCAGCACCTCTCCGGAGGGACAGCAGTCAGGGAAGGAGCCAGGGCTCACATCACATCCATCCAGCTTGGTGTCTGCATCCATCTGATGGACACACGGATGGGACAGGGAATTCTGGACACCCGGATAACACCCCAATAACAAACAGAGGGGCCCTACACGGACATTAATTACAAGACAGGGATTTTGGAACAAGCCGAGGAAACGGATGATGCCAAATCCTCCCGTGCAGAACGCACCGGGCTCAGCCCTGTGACCACGTCTCCCTCCAATGGATGTCTCCAGTAATTAGCACATCCCACTCCTTGCAGCTCAACAAACACAGCGTGCACTGAGCAGCCAGGATTGGGGACTGGAATGCCTACAGCTCCTGGATTCCCCTCACAAGGACACGTCCCTGGTCCCCACATGAGGTGCCAGGACAGTGCAGGGGCATGTGGCTGTGCACGGTGTAAGCCCCAGTGCCCTGTCCTGCTGTCAATCCCTGTGCAGAGCAACAACCTCCGCCCTTGGACAGGCAGAGGCATCTCTGTTTTCCCAACACACCAGCTCCACCTTCTATTAACTGGGAAAATTAACCTTAACCTTAATTAACCAGAGAATTCCGGCCATGCTGCTGTAGGAAGCAGTGGGGCAGAGCTCTGGGATGGGACAGGAGAAGCCCAGATCTGCTCCCCTTTGGCCAAAGGAGATAAGTCGCAGTGAACTGGGGGAAATTTCACACAAAACAGTGTGACTCGTGTTCTGAGCAGGAATAAAACTGGTCTGGATGGATGAAATCCATGGCCAAGGGGAAAACACTGCTGGTGACTGTCAGGCCCAAACTGCTTCAGCTCCTCTGTATTCCCTTGGAGCGCCCACCCCAGACCTTTATGGCAGCATGAGGGAAGTTTAAACTTTCCAGTTGAATTAATCCCACCCCGAGAAGGAACAGGCAGCCATGGCTGGCAGGGATGTGTGGGCACCTGCCCCTCCAGTCCCAGTCTCCCGTGCCAGGAGCTCACAAACGCTGCTGTGACGTTGGACACCATGTGGGGGGTGACTCACAGACTCCATTAGAGATTATAAGAAAACCATTGCATTATTTTTTTTTCCTAAATCTAGGCAGGAATTAAGCTCAGGGTTTCAGAGATTAAAGGCCAGTGAGATTATGATTTGCTGTTTCCAAAAAGGAGGATTTCCTTAAGCTGGGAGTTGCCTCTTTTTCCTTTCTCTTCACGGAATGCCTGACAGAGCCCTCTTTTTCATCCTGGGCCAGATGGCAGGCACCAGCCTGCGAGCTGCAGAGCTGCTGCAAAGGGCAGACTCTTCCTCAAGCATCTCCAGAATCTTGCATGTTTATGAAACGGCCTCAGCTTTAAAAATCCCCAAACAACCTAAAATTCCTTACCCAAACTGCAAAATGGAGGAACACTTGTAGAGAGACTTGGACTTGGGCCTGATTTTGGCTGTGAAAAATTAACTTTCCAGTCACCCACAGTTCCCTGCCTGTCCACTCCATCCCTCAAATGGAAAGCTTCCTCACTGTCCACGTGAACTTGGGAATTTTTTCCAGTAATTGCCTCTTTCTAAAGGACTGTGTAAGCTGAGAGTCAGCAAAGCAATGAAGTGGGAGAGAGCAGGGAAGGACCACACGAACCAGATGCCCTTGTGGCAAGGCTGGGAGTGCTGGAAAGAGAAGAAATTAAGTTTCTAAGCGCACCTCTGCAATGTTTAGGGCACGCAGGGCAGTGCTGGAGGTTGAATTCAGCTGCACCTGCATGACCACCTGGCCAAGAGCTGCACAAAGCTCACAGGCCATGGGGAAGGACCTGAGCATCGCCAGGTCACTGCTCCAAGCAGCCCATGAAAAATACCCACAAGAATTTGACCACAAGATGGGCCACTGAGGCACAGCAGTGATGGAAGCAGTGTCACAGCCCCTGTGACACTACACAGACCATGCTGAAATGGCACAGAGAGCCTGTCTGGGGGCGCCGAGTCCATTGTGCTCCTCTGGATTGCAGTGAGAACAACAAATCTTCTATTTTTAAGTTTACTTGAACTTAAATCATTAAGACAGACTAAAATCTCCTGCCCCTGGCAATGGTGTTGCAAGTGCTTTCTGCTCTCCTTGCATCTGCTGCACACTCCAGCCTGCACTCCAGAAGCATCTTCAGATTCCCAATGATGAAAAAGCAAATAAACCCCCCTCATATCCTGCAGAAATCAGATGTGGTAACACCAATTACCCTGGTCACAGAGAAAGACTTCAGGGGCTGAGCAAGTTCTGTTTAAAAGGACCCATCCAATTCAGATTCTCATTTCAACCTTATGTAAGCTCCCCTTGTCTGAAAAAAACCCAGCCCCTGGCCTAAAAAAAGGAACACAGAGACCTTTACTCCTTAATTTTATTTCTCAGCTTTTGGGCTCACTGTTGAGCCCGGAAAAAGGTAAAGAAAGCAAAACTGCAGAAAAATTCAAGCCAAGTCCCTTCCTTGGAGGAAGACAAGTGCTCCCTCCAGGCACGCTGACATTAAATTGCAGAATCTTCACATCAGCACATGTCTGGGCAAAGCGGTGTGTGAAAAAGCAATTATTACCTGCTAGAAACTAAAACTAAACCCTTCTGAATTCGGGGTCAGTGTCCCCAGTGGGGTCCCTGAGAAATTCAGCTGCACAGGCACAGGGAAATCCTGGCATGAAAATCAAAGGGTGCATTTCAGCACCTGCAAGGGAATGAGGACGAAAAGCAATGGGCCAGAGCTCCCCGCAGCCTCCTCACCCCCCTCCTGCGACACTTGGCTCTGCCTTCCCTGGGCTTCTCCTTGTCAAGACACTGAGAAAAGGAAAAACCACCTCATTAAGAAGCTGACCCATGGGTCTCATGTTCTTCACACAAATTAACCCAGAGAATTGGATGTGTTTCATACAAATCATTTTCTCCCCCTTCTCTCTGCCTCCCAAAAAAAGGAGAGGGAACAGCCTATTGAATCTGGCACTCTTTTAATGAAGACAACAGTGCAAGCCAACCTAATGAAGTAGGAATTCCAGATGGATAGCAGTAGGTGTATGAATAGAACATAGCGCACTCATTTTTATCAGCAATATCAGCACTAAAAAGTAACTTAATAGCCTTTTTCTACTTTTTTTTTCCTTTCTCCAAGTGAGGCAGGTGAATGCCAGTAGGCTCCATTCCCTCTCCCAGCTCAGTGGCATTCCTTGCAGTGAGAGTGAGCTCAGGGTGCTGCCTTCCAGGAATGGCCAGTGCTGCCCTCCTGCAGCTTGTGACAATGTGTGACAGCCAAGGGGACCCTGGCTGTGCCAGAGGGACTCTGGTTGTGCCAGAGGGACTCTGGTTGTGCCAGAGGGACACTGGCTGTGCCAGAGGGACCCTGGCTGTGCCAGAGGGACCCTGGTTGTGCCAGAGGGACCCTGGCTCTGAGGAATCACAGGGACAGTCCCCCCTGTGTGGGACACAGCTGCACACACAGGTACAGGAAGGCACCTGGTGCTGTGCTGGCTGCTCCTGGCAGCACATTGGCAGTTCTGTGTTGGTGCTCAGCAGCACCAGGGGGAAAATCCAATGGGATGGAGCTGAGGTTTGCTGTGCTGCCCAGAACACCAGGCCCTGCAGGACTGGTGAGTGCTTCAGGTGCTGCCTGAAACAGCTACACAGAGAAGGTGCATTGCAATTCACTGTGTTACCCTGGGGTCACATCCCAGGAATTCTGCAGCGGGGCAGAATGGGGAGGAAGGGGTTGGGATCCCCTCTGAACACACTTCTGTACACGAGCACAACTCCTTGGCTGCAGTGGGAGTCACCAGAGCTCCAGTCAAGGAACTCTTTACTTCTCATCTAGACTAAGCTGGAGGTTGCACAGCCTGAGCCTGGCTCCGGGAAAAGGCACTCCTGCCTTTCCCAGACACGGCCAGTCCCCACCAACACTTGTCTTTCCTCTCCCTGCCCATATTACATAATAAGCATCTTTATTTTTTTTTTTCTGTAAGTCATCTTTTCATAACAATAGAAACTATTGGAGCCCGAGATAACTTGATGAATTTTTCCTATTATCTAAGAGCTTAGTCACTCAGGGAATTAGTCATGTTCAAAATAACAGCCAGGCTCAAAAAGATTCAGAGCAACCATTCCAGAGCAGAAGCAGCTAATGTCATAAATACATTAAGATGTCAGCTTGAAGCATTTCAGAGATTTTTCAAGAAGTGTTTAAAAAAAGAAAAACCCTTTGATGAGATACAAGGAAATCAGGTTCTCGGCAGTTAAAAACACGTTGTGGTTTGCAAAGGCTGTGGTGCTCAAACACTGAAACCCTGAGGAGGAGGGACAGATGGACGTGGTGACCACATGGGGTGTGTGGCTTCACAGCAAGCACAGCCTGCTCAGAGCTCCACCAAATCCTGCTTCCCGTGCCTATGGCACCCTCCCAGGGTTTTCCAGACATCCCTGATGTATCTCAAGAGACAGAGGAGTTATAGGTGTGTCCCTTATCCAGCAGGAACTGGGGCCAGAGCCATGGAAATGGAGCCAGGCCTCCTCCCAGCCCCTCCTGGGACTCACACAAGGACAGTCATCAGCATGGAGCAGGGATTTATCCAAATGTTTTTGTTTACCATAACATCAGCTCTTTCTTAACCTGGACATTTGGCACAGCAGCACTATCAGGAGGCTCTAACTGAAAGGTTAAAGCAGCCCCGAAGTGAGAGAGAAATGGAAAACTGAACAGCAACTGTGTAAGAAAAATCCCACGAAGAAATGCATTTGGTGGGATGGACTTCAGGCTTTGGGGGCTCCATGGCACTGCAGCACCCACAGAATTCTCCAGGGCATGCAGAGCTCAGGCAAGCCAAGCATCAACCTCCAGCAACAGAGACCTGGATGAACACAGCAACTTCCAAACTTTCCACTCTGCTGTGGGAAAGCCCTCCATGCTGAGGACACAGGGCATGGAGATGGGGCAGCATGCTCTGCAGCACACCCACAGCCCTCAGGAGCTTCCAGCACCCCCTGCTCCCTTTGATCTCTGCAGAAAAACTGCTCTGGGGCCTCTTCAGGCCCATTTTCCCCTAATGCCTGGATACCACAAGCTCTTTCCATCCTGCCCTGGCCTGGCTGCTCTCCACCAGCTGCTTATCCAAACTTCAAAAATGGAAGTCAAACCCAAACTGCTTTTTTTTTTCTACTCCTCTTTTCCAGACTTCAAGTTGAGGTTTTTAGGATGACAGAGTGCAGAGAGTATTTTGTACTTCCAATACCCCGTGATTTTCAGACTGAAAAGTGGAAAAGAATCGGTGAGGAAAAATGCTGCTGACCTGCCCCACTCAGACATCTCCACCACTTGCAGCTTTTGGCCCTTTGATTCACTGCATTTGTTTTCACCACGTTTTAGGTGGTGATGATTTACAGGAGTTTACTTTTTGCTTGCGAGAGAAATGGAAAATATCAACAGCAGCTCAATTTTAAGTATTTGGACAACAGGCAGTGTACAAATATCACTATTAATGGCTGTAAAAGAAAAAAGCTGGGACTTTCTACTGAAGGTGATGGCTGCACTCCACCTGGACTGTCACAGGTGCAACACTAAATGCAAAAGGAAACCCTTTGTGAGGAAATAATATGGAGGATTCCCACTTGGGTTACTTGTAATACAGTCAAAGACTTGGGAAAAAACTCTGCCCTTGTCAGATAAAAAAACTGTTCCAGAAGAGGCTGTATTTTGTCCTGATTTAATCCAACTCATCTAATTACCATGCAGAGGATCAATACCCTCTGAAGAATGCCAAACCAAATAATCATTGCACTCACACACCGCTCAGATGTGCAGATTGATTCTCATCACTACCAATGACAATTAGTTGAATTTTTCTAGGTTAGGAACAGATACTAGAGAGTTTAGCAACGTGGTACCAGTGAAGCATGGAAAACACCCCCATGGGACGCCAGCATAATTGGCAAAAGATTAATTGTTGAAAAAATGGGAAGCAGCACATGCAAAGGA
The DNA here is from genome assembly GCA_013397195.1 of Hylia prasina. Taxonomy (NCBI): domain Eukaryota; kingdom Metazoa; phylum Chordata; class Aves; order Passeriformes; family Sylviidae; genus Hylia; species Hylia prasina. Next base: position 218,586 of record VYXD01008700.1, on the reverse strand, counting down.
GGCAAAAAAGAAGCTCCAACAGCTTAATATTATGGAATAATACCTCGGGTTTAGGGGCTGATTTGGAAAAAAAAAAAACCACCTGCCATGATAACAAAAGGTACTATCACTTGTAAAGCATTAGTGACACGCTTCTTAAAGATGAGTAACTCTGAAAGGGAGCAGGTCTTAGTCTTGAACCCAAGCTGAGAACAACAGAAAACAGCATTTTGAATAAATCAGTGCTGTGCAGAACTTGGGGAAAATCGGGCTAAAATCCAGGTTTTGACCAATGTGCTTGAGCAGAACAAAGTCCAGGGATGCTGCCAGAATAAATGGATATTGCTGGTCTTTAGCAGCACACAGAAAATAATACTGGAGTAAAAAAGACAGCTGCAAAACCATAACAGAGACTCGGTGCCCATGGAAATGGGTCCAGTGGTGCCCTGGATGAAAGGCTGAGGTTGTGCACAGCATGGCAGGCTGCATGAACAGAGCAGCCAACCTTCACTCAGGAGCAAACAGAGCTGGTTCCATAGTACATTTTAGCCAGCAGACTGAGGTAATAATATTCCCACTGAATTGCTGAGAGCTGGCTACTCCTGGTGTGGAATAACTCACTTGTTTAGCACAGTCCACCAAATGATCAACAGCTAAAGTACTAAAATTTCAAATTACTTACCAGTGGGGACAGCAAGCAAAATCTGCATTGGAGGGAATATTGCTATCCACACTGGCACTTGGCCAGGACATCTGGACCAACACATCTTGCTAAAGGAGCAGAATTTGTAGGGACCAAGTGTTGGCAGGACCTCGGCTTTAGGTGCTCCCAATATCCCTGTGCTCCAAGAGCACCTCCCTGAACCCTCGGGCCACCCATCCCCAGGGAAACAGACTCCTCACCGCCAGGGACTGCCAACACCTCTGCTGGATTTATCTTATTTGGTTCAATTTTACTTTGTGGTTTGAAATAATTTTTTGTTTTCAGATATCAGGAGATATGTAGAGTATCTCCAAATACTGCTGAGGCTGTTGAAATGCTGTATAAAATACAGAAACCACAGTGCTCTCTTTTATTTTTCCCTTGTTAGAAGGAGCAATATTGGGAAATTCTCGGATAGAACCTGCTCCAAAATCAACTAATGGAGTTTTACTTTCCCCTAAAAATATATTACAGGCTATTCACTACTACAGTAACCACTGTAATTTCTCTCAAAGAGAAAGCAAAGATTAGACTAATGAGAACAGAATAACACAGCCGGCAGCAAGGAAGGAATCTGGGAAGATGAGAGGGCAAGAAAGTGTAAAGTCTTGTGCTGTGTCAATTAGAAAAGCACTTTGTCCTGCACCATCCCCAGCCCCTCCCCGCCGGGGCTCGGCAGCCACCTGGGAGAAGAGGGAAAAGGAGGCAAGAGCCTCATCCGGCTTCCCAGCACCACTTTTTGATCCCTGACAATGGGAACCGGCTTCCCAGCACCACTTTTTGATCCCTGGCAATGGGAACCGGCTTCCCAGCACCACTTTTTATCCCTGGCAATGGCAACCGGCTTCCCAGCACCACTTTTTATCCCTGACAATGGGATCGGCGTCGCTGGGACACGGGCGGAGAGGGGCAAAGCGCGGGACAAGGAGGATGGAGGAGGAATCCCATCCCTCCGGATGCTCCCAGGGAGGGAGGCGGCAGCAAAGCCCCCGAGGTGCTGCTGGGTGGCAGACAAGCCTTAAGCAGGACCCTGAACAAACGCGTGTTGTGCTGCAGGCTGCTGCCTACACCGCACATGGCACTGCCAGCACCGCCGGAGCCTTTCGGGAGCACAAACCCCGTTTGTGCGGGGATGGGAGAGGGGATGGAGGGCAGGAGGAGAACGGGCGGCGATCCCTCCCCAAGGCTCCCCGCTGCCAGCGGCATCTGCCGGTGCCCCCGGAGCCGGAACGCGGGGGCTGAGCCGGGTGACGCCAGCTCGGCCTGAGCCCAAGCGGTTCCGGACCCGGGACCAGCCCGCAAAGGACGCCCGAGCCTCCCGCAGCACCGAGATCGCCAGGGAAGGGCAAAGCCCAACACCCGCAAAGCCCAGCCCCGCACGGAGCCGGGGGGGAAATGCCACTGCAAAGGCAAGCCGGGCAAGGAGGGCGAGCTGGGGCGGAGGAGGAGGATCTCACTAACAACCGCATCGCTTCCCGGGGAACTTTCTGAATGAGACCGAGGGGCCCTGCTGAGCTGGGGGAACTTCCCCGCTTGCCCCCGGCACACGCAGCCCTCTGAGCCGGCTCAGAGGCACGCAGAGCGGCAGGAGCCGCTCTGGCGGAGCTCCCCACGCCGGAGGAGCGTCTGCCAGGCTGCTGCAGGCGCGGGCACGGAGCTCGGGCTCGGCGGCACATCGGGCTCCCCCCGCACCGCAACTCATCATCCGGCGCAGGGGCACATCTGACAGGTCCCGGCTGCCCCAGCCAGCCCTGTGCCGGCACTCCGCTCCTCCGGAGCTCTCCCACCACACACCCCACACGCCGGGGAACCGGGCAAACCCTCTGCTTCCCCCCCGGACCCACCGGCTCGCCCTACGGAACCCCCTCCCCAGCCCTGCCGCTCCCTCCCACGCCCCGAGGCAAGCCCACCCTCCTTCCTTTCTTTTAATTTCTTCTTTTGCTCAGCAGTTTGAGAACGCAGGGTCTATAAAATGGCTACAGAGTGATCAATGCTTTCAAGGACAGGGAGTAAAGGAGGAGTCAGGAGATAGGACGGAGGTTCATTTCCCTGTCAAAGTACTGCAATAAGAGGAAAAGAGAAAGACATAGCTACCTGAACTCACCATTCCTGTTCCATCCCTTAGCCACTGCATCTTGCTTCTGATGATGTCCTTATTATCAGGGAGGGGAAGAAAAAAAAAATCCCTACTGCCTGGCGAGAGCTGGCAGGGAAAAAAACAGAAGGCACCCACC